>CM064510.1:39282081-39464032 GCA_032716605.1 Paralithodes platypus | reverse complement strand
GGTGATTGAAAGTGGATGGAAAGATGTTAAGGATAAAAAGGAGAGAGAGAGAGAGAGAGAGAGAGAGAGAGAGAGAGAGAGAGAGAGAGAGAGAGATAAATGAAAATGGACCTTGTAGCAAGTATTTCCTAAATGGTTAGAGAGAGGGAAATGAAAATGGACCTTATAGCAAACACTTCATAAAGGTTTGAATTGTTTGAGAAGTTGAAGGACCGAGGGTCAGGTCCTTGGGGTAGATGGAAGATGAGGCCTATGGTGGGGAACCATAAGGGTGAAACTGCCTGCCCTATAAACGGTCACCTCACTCACCTTGTGGTCACTGCTGGAGGTTTATGGTGCCTGGGCAGGGCTGGGCTAGTGCCTGACGGCTCCTTGTCCCCTCACTGATACTGGTAATAACACTCTCAAGATTAAACTAAATATGCTTTGTGGGCGATGTTTAAACAAGAAACCAGTTCTGTTTACTATGTGCCGAAACACCGTATCATCGCCGATCTTCTGATACGTATATGGGTCACTCAGTCCCAGGATACCCCTCCGAAAATCCCCTCTTTTGAGGAGCTCAACCGACCCGTGTGCTCTCACTGTGCTCTCACTCACTCTAGTTATATTGCGGGAGTGAGCATGCTCGTTATTTCCCGCCTCCTATATGTGTAGGTGTTATATGTATCGTTGGAATGGCTGTGGATGTGTGTGTAGTCTGTATTTTTAGCCAATTGGCGACATCGGAAACGAAGGCTTAGGGTGGATCTGTATGGTACCATTCTCACTATAGACGGTACCGTCTCGCCCGAAGGCTTAGGTAGCCATCAGCTTAGGTGAACCATATGATACCCATCTCGCCTTGTACCATTTTTGCCAACCCCAGATGGGACGTCACAACGTCGTCCACTTATTCCAGGTACCTATTTACAGCTAGGTGAACTGAGGCTAACACATGAAAGGAGACAAGCCCAATTTGTCTCCACCCGGCCGGGGGATTGAACCCCCGACCCCTCGTGTGTGAGACGAGAGCGCTACCTACTAGGCTACGGGCTGTGTGTATATGTGTATATATGTATGTATATACTGTATATGTATATATGGGTGTATGTATGTGTGTGTATATGTAGGCATGTATTAAACTGGAGTGGGAGGGTCATGCTATGACATTAAGGAAAGTAGAAGGATTATAACAAACCCGCGCTAAGCCTAAGCCCAGCTTAGCTAAGGGTCCTTCTTAAACAGTTAGGGACAACTGGTTTGCTAACAAGTATAGAGATAAAAACTTACTAAATGTTGTTTTCATGTTTGTGTTTATATTGTACATGTACAGTATAATATGAGTAGGGTAAAAGACTGTTTTACCACCTTTGCCCTTTTGAGACGTGTAATTATAAAATCAAATCAATCCCTCCCTCAGCCTACCTACCCTCCCGGAGCTATACCTACCTACCTGTCCACCTCCCTCAGTCTACGCTCCCTAACCATACTGCTGTATTGTCCTCAATATTCTCGGCTAATGGCTTGAGGTACAAGTACCTCCGGATATGCGGCACATCCCTCCCGGAGGACTACTTGCACCTTCCCTCCGAATTTTATTTTATAGATATAAAATAATCTGAATCTGTATGGCTGTATGTTTTGGGTGCTGGGGTCTGGTGTATGGGTCACGACGGTTAGGGTCCCTCTAGGATGTATAAGGAGGGATTAACACGGTTGGGGCTCAGTTGGGGGGTCTTGTGGGACAGCATGCGTGTTTAAAAACAAAAAACAATCTAATCAAGGTCTATAACGGGGACTCATGTATTTTAGATATGTCTTTATTATAATACTGTATATACTAAACTTAGGTAGTGTTAAAAATTATCTTCAATATCAATGTATTACTCATCTAGGTATACATGTAATGACCATAGTTTAAGGCTAGAAAATAGGGTGAAGATTGCGTATGCACCTTCGCCCTTTTGAGATAATGTAACTATGATACTTATGTATAATATGAGTAGGGTAAAAGACTGTTTATCACCTTTGCCCTTTTGAGACGTGTAATTATGTATTCCCATGTATTTATGCTTTCTCAATAAAGAATCAAATCAAATCAATCAAATCTCTCTCTGACTTATTACAAACACAAACGCAATCTGTCGAATGTTACATAACTAGTCAGCATAATTAGTGTGAAATAACCGATTATCATTGCATTTCTACACTTTAATTGTATATTTCACATATTTGAGTTGATATGTATTATGAGATATATGAATTCCGAATGAGAACCATATTTAGGAGAATGTCTAAATTAGCAATATACTCTTTAAATATATATCGGTTGTGTTTCATTCTATGTACAGTATTCTACACTGTAAATGGGTCATTGCATTTACCTTTTCTTATCGATTATGGAAAAAGAAGCTACCTTTAGAACAGTGAAAGCCACAAAACAGGTTATTCAATGTGTAATAGCTTTTATCTGTGTATCGTACATGTTCACAATATTACTGGATAATTAATAACTTCCTCTCCCCCCCCCCCCTACATGTCTGTGGCGGTGTGTGGTGTTGATCTGGGGTACTTGGTGTAGTGAATGTGGTGTTAATAGTGTTGGTGGGGTTGGGACATGAATTACAACAGGAACCTGGAGTACAATATTTGGTGGAAAGATAAATAGCTTGTGTCTGGTGTCTACTGTATAATGTTGTGTGTTGTGTTATGTACCGTAGTGTTGGTGATGTAGTGTTTGTGGTGTAGTTGTGGTAGTGTTGGTGGTGTTATTGTAGTGTTGGTGATGTAGTGTTTGTAGTGTTAGTGTAGTGTTGGTGTGTATATTATTTTCCTTTGATGTCCAACGTCCCTCCATTGGTGTGAGTGAAGGGACGTCCTTGGGTCTGTCAATACGTCTTTCTTTCTCGCTCTCACCTTCTCGCTCTGTCTCTCTTCTTCACAGAATTAGAACACCTTTGATGTTTACATAATACCTTGGGTCGCAGTGCACTACTGTTTATTATTATTATTGATAGTTTTTGTCTATCTTGTCCTCTTTCTCGTTTTGTGTTTATGTGTGAAGGTATGTGTGTGTTGGCGAACATGTTAAGCTTGCTAGAATATAGGTTGGAATTGTATAGGTAAGCTGATGATTGGTTATTTCATTATTATTTACATTTCAGTGTGTTAGGCTTTGTTAAACTATACTATTTTGGTAAGGTTTGATTTTATTTATTTAGTGAAGGTTTGAGTACGTCATGTTAAGCTAGTTTAGGATAAAATGCTTTGGTTTGGCTCGGTTATATTTGGCGGTGTTTGGGTAATTGATGCTAGGGCTTTATAGCTTTATAGCGCCTGGCCCGGGGAGACGGTTTATATGAAGGGTGCGCCTGGAAGTGTGGTGGGCGGGCTTGTGGCTTCGGCTCCGCTGCATGTCTGCCTGCCGAGATCGGAACCTCTCCGAGTGGTCGGGGGCGGGGGAAGTACTAGACTCTGTTAACTAGAGGGACCTTGGTGACCCTGGTCTCTGGGTCTTCTGGATGACCTATATGTGTGTGAATTTGTATTTTGTTTTTGTGTTCATTGTTTTATGTTGTGTTTTGTGTTGTCCCTATTTTTGCTCTGTCTTGAGTCGCCTTCCCCCCAAAAAAAGGAACATTTGGGATTGGGCCTGAGTAAATAGAAATAGAAGTAGATAGCTTTATAGGTCAAGCTAATTAGACTTGTCTGTGGTTATATATATATACATATACAGTATATATATATATATATATATATATATATATATATATATTATATATATATATATATATATATATATATTTATATCTATGTATACAGTATATACTGTATATATTATATACTTTAGCTTATGTTGTCCTTGTTTAGGTTAATCTTGATTAGGTTAGTTTATGATAGCACAATGGTGTATTTGTCATCTTATTGCATTGAACAGTAGATAATTTTATTAAGTTTACAAAGTACTTAAAACAAATCTTACATATAACCCTTTAATTCCCACTGTAATTATCTATATACATAAAACATCCATCAAACTAAAAGGGTTAAGAAAGGATTTACTTGACAGGAAACCCACTCAGGGGTGCTGTTGTGTGGCCAGGCTTCACTGTAGCCCCTACCTCTCCAATCTTCCATCAATCGCCAATCCATCACAGTGGGGTCATCTTGGGGCTTTCATCTCACGGAAATAATTATGGTCCCTATCGGTTCCCGGACAGCTCGATCAGTAGATATGTTCAACCAGTTGTTAGATCTTAACCAGTGTAAGCTAATACAGGGACAACTAAACCACTGCGAGCTTAAAGTTCAAAACCTACCCTAAGCTAACAGTACTGGTCTAGGTGGCACTGGTTGAGGTCTACTGGTTGGAGTGGTGTACTGGTTGAGTTGTCCAGAGTCCGTCCATCCATTGTTTGTGCTCACGTCCTCGAACTCTCTGTCTATCTATCTGATGGACCGGTGTGTAGTCAATAAGATTACTCACCGTGTCTTGCCTTTGATATATTCCTTCCCTTATGGCTGTCTGTCCATGTTGATGTTGGACATTCAGTTACTTCAGTGCCTTCTGTATTGTTATATAAGGGTTTATATGTCTTTGTCTTTGTTATATTCTGTATTGTTATATAAGGGTTTATATGTCTTTGTCTTTGTTATATTCTGTATTGTTATATAAGGGTTTATATGTCTTTGTCTTTGTTATATTCTGTATTGTTATATAAGGGTTTATATGTCTTTGTCTTTGTTATATTCTGTATTGTTATATAAGGGTTTATATGTCTTTGTCTTTGTTATATTCTGTATTGTTATATAAGGGTTTATATGTCTTTGTCTTTGTTATATTCTGTATTGTTATAAGGGTTTTATATGTCTTTGTCTGTGTTATATTCGGTATTGTTATATAAGGGTTTATATGTCTTTGTCTTTGTTATATTCTGTATTGTTATATAAGGGTTTATATGTCTTTGTCTTTGTTATATTCTGTATTGTTATATAAGGGTTTATATGTCTTTGTCTTTGTTATATTCTGTATTGTTATATAAGGGTTTATATGTCTTTGTCTTTGTTATATTCTGTATTGTTATATAAGGGTTTATGTTCTTTGTCTTTGTTATATTCTGTATTGTATATAAGGTTTATATGTCTTTGTCTTTGTTATATTCTGTATTGTTATATAAGGGTTTATATGTCTTGTCTTTGTTATATTCGGTATTGTTATATAAGGGTTTATATGTCTTTGTCTTTGTTATATTCGGTATTGTTATATAAGGGTTTATATGTCTTTGTCTTTGTTATATTCGGTATTGTTATATAAGGGTTTATATGTCTTTGTCTTTGTTATATTCGGTATTGTTATATAAGGGTTTATATGTCTTTGTCTTTGTTATATTCTGTATTGTTATATAAGGGTTTATATGTCTTTGTCTTTGTTATATTCTGTATTGTTATATAAGGGTTTATATGTCTTTGTCTTTGTTATATTCTGTATTGTTATATAAGGGTTTATATGTCTTTGTCTTTGTTATATTCTGTATTGTTATATAAGGGTTTATATGTCTTTGTCTTTGTTATATTCTGTATTGTTATATAAGGGTTTATATGTCTTTGTCTTTGTTATATTCTGTATTGTTATATAAGGGTTTATATGTCTTTGTCTTTGTTATATTCTGTATTGTTATATAAGGGTTTATATGTCTTTGTCTTTGTTATATTCTGTATTGTTATATAAGGGTTTATATGTCTTTGTCTTTGTTATATTCTGTATTGTTATATAAGGGTTTATATGTCTTTGTCTTTGTTATATTCTGTATTGTTATATAAGGGTTTATATGTCTTTGTCTTTGTTATTATTCTGTATTGTTATATAAGGGTTTATATGTCTTTGTCTTTGTTATATTCTGTATTGTTATATAAGGGTTTATATGTCTTTGTCTTTGTTATATTCTGTATTGTTATATAAGGGTTTATATGTCTTTGTCTTTGTTATATTCTGTATTGTTATATAAGGGTTTATATGTCTTTGTCTTTGTTATATTCTGTATTGTTATATAAGGGTTTATGTCTTTGTCTTTGTTATATTCTGTATTGTTATATAAGGGTTTATATGTCTTTGTCTTTGTTATATTCTGTATTGTTATATAAGGGTTTATATGTCTTTGTCTTTGTTATATTCTGTATTGTTATATAAGGGTTTATATGTCTTTGTCTTTGTTATATTCTGTATTGTTATAAGGGTTTATATGTCTTTGTCTTTGTTATTCTGTATTGTTATATAAGGGTTTATATGTCTTTGTCTTTGTTATATTCTGTATTGTTATATAAGGGTTTATATGTCTTTGTCTTTGTTATATCTGTATTGTTATTAAGTTTATATGTCTTTGTCTTTGTTATATTCTGTATTGTTATATAAGGGTTTATATGTCTTTGTCTTTGTTATATTCTGTATTGTTATATAAGGGTTTATATGTCTTTGTCTTTGTTATATTCTTTACACGTGTTTTCCTTATTGATCATTGGGATTAAACAAATTACTCATTGTCTGTTTTTGGTTCATGCACCTTCCATTACAATCATATCTGTCTATAAGCCTGTTATTATAGATCTCATTCTCGGACATTCAACAGAATATACAGTATCTCTTGTTTTTACTCATGATAATAGCATCTCTCTCAAATGTCTGTATTGATCTTGCACATTTGTCAAATTATTCAGTATGTTAAGTTTGTCAATAGTGGTGTTTTCTCATTCAATTATATTCCGATGTCTTTGTTAACCGTGTGAATTTTAACAATATAGTATCTTTACTTATAGTGTAATCTTAATCCACTTATTTTATAAGTTTTGCCCCTTCAAAGTTTCATATCTTTATAATATTCCTTACAATATTTGTCAGTGTGGATTTGACTTATTCATCAGATTATTAATCTACTATATTTTCCCGAACTCGTAAAACAAACACCCATTCCATTAACTATATTGATATTGTGGGCATCAATATGAACAGTTAGCTTTTAGTGAGATTAGTTTGCCCTTTTAATGGACTTTCCATTACAAAACTCGCTACGGTATATCTGTCAAGTTTGGTGAAAGTTGATGAAACGTTAGAGTAACTGGTGCAACACAAAGCTTACTTTAATATTGGCCTTTAAAATATGTTTTATAAAATGACATAAATATTCCAACTCCTAAGGTGCGCGCGGTATCTAATGCTGCAATTGTATATGTTGTAGCTCATATCGTAGCAAAAGTGTATACGCATAGTTTTAATGAATCATACAATATTATATTGTGTAGAATACAACTCCGAATGGAATTTCTTCATTAATATGGTTTCTGTATTTGGATTAGGGGAATTTTACTCGCCTTGTGTTAATCAGAATAGGAATATTATTACATAACCCTTACTGTACCGACGACATCTTTAACATTTTATTCTAGATAGATTTTGTGCAGTTTAAGAAAGGTCGGTGGTAGTAAAAAGGGTTAAGTGAGGTAGTTCGAAGCCTGATTATTGCTAGAGGTCCTTCCTGAGCTACATAATATCGTCTCAATATTGCTAGAATAAAAGATAACACACGTCGCTGGTACTCAAAGGGTTAAATATATGACCGTAAAAAATAGTGTCAGGCAGGGAACGGGAACCAATAATTAACGAAAATGGTTGTAGTAATTCTCCCTCCTCCACGATATACGAATTATGATACAGTTTATTACCAGTCATGACACCGCAGTAACTAATTGACCACTGGCAAGTTTCAGGCTATAAGGAAGTTCGGCCTGTAAACATCGATATTAAACACAAATACAGTAATTATGTAGGTTTTTGATGGATAAATAGTATGCTGAATTTGGTTGTATGTATTTATAACATTACTAAAACCGTATTATAGCTGGTTATTCTGCTAAATATCGACTTCTACAGCTCTAACTTCCTTATAGAACGAAACTGGCAAATGGTTAATTATGCCGAGTCGTGGGTAATTAGGCTAGGCCTATTCATTAGAAAAAGTGCTTGGCGAAGGCGACGTTTGAAGAATAGGCGATCTTTTTGTTTCATATCACATGCTTTCTGATCACATTATATTTTGGATTTCATTGTAACTTGACCAGTAGATTAAATTGGTACACGTGATATTAACCCTTTGAGTACCAGCGGCGTGTGTTATATTTTTGTCTAGCTGTATTTAGACGATAGTATGCAGCTTAGGAAGGATCTGTGGTAGTTGAAAGGGTTGGTTGAGATAGTTTGAAGTCTTATTATTGCTAGACGTCCTTCGTAAGCTGAATAAAATCGTCTAATTGTTGCCAGATGAAGATGAAAAGGACGTCCCTGGTACTGAACAGGTTAAGGGGAGGTATTTAGTTTGTTCCCTAGACCTCCAGCAAGCTTAAAATTACACCCCCTTGAGTCCCTTTCAAGATTAATTTGTACATTTTTCGGTAAAAAAAAAGTCCCGACCGAAGGGCGTGTCCTCTTAAATTACAGGCTCGCTATCGCTCGCCAGGATAAAATCGACACCTGAATAGCACGAAAGGTTTTAACATGGGGTGAAAGTTCTTAAAATCGCCAAACTAACGGGGCGAACGTTTTATAATATCAAAAGCAATTGGGATAAACATAAGGGAGAAAGGGGTCCAGAAAAAAAATCCCTCAAGTGGAGATCTCGCCTTAACCTGACAAGCGCTAAATAGACCTAGGGGCTAGGGTAGTTATTTGTGCATTTCTAGCCTTGGATTCTGACAGAATTCGTTATATTTACAATATAGAGCATTATTTGTTTTCGGTATGCTTTTATTTTACATATATGATGTATATATCAACCTTCAAGAGTGCTAAAATAAGTGGGAAAAGCATTTGGGTGGTGAAAAACGAAGATATTGGCCACCCGGTCATAATCTCAGGCGAGAGAGAGCCACAGGCAACCCTCCTATCTCGCTGTCTGTGAGGTAACTGAGACGAGCGGGGCGGTGTGGGCCGGTGTCTGGGTGTTGCATAACTATCTTTTCTGCAACCCACTTGTGCTACATTATCGCGGGAGAGAAAAATAACCGATAAATGATGATAATAAGAGGAAAATAGGTGATAATTGAGGAGGGGAGGGAGGGGGGAATAAGGTGGGGAAGGAGGGGAGGGGGGTGGGTGAGATTTACATGGATGAGTACTGGAGGGGAATTATCTCACCTAGAGACAAATTCCTTTGTTTTGATAGGCCCTTTTTTTTTATGGAAGGCTTTTTTTATGGTCTTGCTTCCGTGAGGCCTATCGCGTTCCCTATAGGAAGCCTTCCGTGAGGCCTATCGCGCTTGCCGGGTTAACAGTATACGAGAGCTCCCGTTATAGCTTGATAACATCGTCTGGTGGCAAACAGACAGAAATAATACAGATTTACCGTTTGACTGAAGGAATCACTACACTAGTTTATTATGGCGAGGTTTGAATTCGGAGTGATGTTCTCTTGGTCCATTAATATTGTTCTTGTATCTTTATTTCGAAGTTTGGGATGAATAAGTTAGAGGGAAACCATTGGAGGTGGTCAGTGTGGTACAGTTGGTTCAATAAGTTCCAACACCGCACATTACAGATAAACCGATAACTTTGGATAATTTCTGTAGTTATATAGTGGTTGTTGGAGCATTTTCCTAGTAATCGCTTCGGACTATATGGAAATAATAATAAGCTAAACATAATTGTAATCGGCAACTCAACTAGCTAGATAAACAATGTAAACATAGTGCGAGCTAAAGGAATATTTGGAGCCAACTGAACAATATACTGTGGCAATGAAACACGAGGCCACTGATACATTTTATGCAAGAGACTAAAAGAGGATAATTTATAATATGCACGAGCTTCATGGACATTGATGCACACACACTCGAGTTGCGTAGCAGGTGCGTGGTCCAATGGAGTCTCCTGGCGTCGATCATCGTCATAGCGTCGGGTCATCGAAGTAGTTTGCAGGGTCCCCTATGACGCACGCAGGTGTGAAGGCTTGTTTGCTGGTATGCGGACGAGCTGGTTTCCCACTCGCTGGTTCGCTCGCTGGTCTGCTTCGCCGCCTGGGTAGTTTGTCACTCCTTCAACTCTTAATTCTAACCCTTAAATAAACATACAGGGCTCCGTATGTAAGAATATATATATATATAATTATATATGTTTATATATATATATATATATTGACACCTGGATCGGGGTAATCGTCTTCATTGGGTTAAGGCCCCATTAATTACTCCTTCCATCCATCTATCCATAGCCTATGATAGTGCAGTTGGAATTGTGTACATGCTTAGATTGATATGCAGGATTCGAAACTGCATACTAAATCGTAAGCTTGTCCACCATTCTTTAACTGTCTTCGTAGCGCAATGGATAAATGCACTGAATTTCGGTGTGAGCATCCTAGGTTCGAATCCCTGGACTGCCACATGTATTTGTTGATTTCATTAATTGAGTTTAGAAGTAAAGTCGGTTGGTGGAGGGAACATAATAACAGTAGGCTGAATGGAGCCGAATGGATACAAGCCAAAGAGACAGGGAGAGAAAGAGAAAAAAGCGAGGTGGGCTCCCTTAACCCGGGAACTACGGGAAGACTCTTAAGAGTTCCCCCGGCGGACTGCGGGAAGACTCTTAACCTCTTAAGTGCGCATGGGGGTAATTAGACACCTCTGCCTGTGCGCATGTATTTGAGCTGTTTCCATCACTAAAATATTCATTTTACCATAAATAGCATTAATACTTATCCATATGCGCCTATTATAGGTTGATTATAAAGGTATTAACCTGTTACAACAATAAAACGAGTAAAAACAGCGTTTGGATGGCCAAATCGGCGATACAGGCCGCGAGTTACGTAATGTATGGGTGAGGCAACCTCCTTTCCCGCCAATTTCCCCCAAGGCCACTGAGACACTGTCGATCGATACTCTCTCTCTCTCTCTTGCACTCGCTTGCTAACAGTGATGACAATGCCCTGCTTGCAACTCGCTAATGTTAGCATGAAAATATACCTCAGAATAAGGGAATAACAGGGAAAATAGGTGATAACTGAAGGAGGGGAGGAAAGTGGGGAAGGAGGGGAGGTAGAGGACTGATATTTTGCATGGCCCAAGGGCAAACAAAAAATAAAAAAATAAAACAATATATATATATTTTTTTTTTCGATGTTTAAAATTGATTTTTGTTTTCTCTGACTCTTAAGAGTCTTCCCGCAGTCCGCCGGGGGAACTCTTAAGAGTCTTCCCGCAGTTCCCGGGTTAAAAGTCAGGGAAAAAAAATCAATTTAAAACACCAACATTTTTTTTTTTTTTTTTTTTTTATTCATTTTTTGACCCTGGGCCATGCCAAATATCACTCCTCCACCTCCCCTCCTTCCCCAGTTTCCTCCCCTCCTTCAGTTATCACCTATTTTCCCTGTTATTCCCTTTTCCTGTGGTCTATTTTCGTGCTAACATTAGCGAGTTGGTAGCAGGGCGTTTTCATCACTGTTAGCAAGCGAGTGCAAGAGAGAGAGAGAGAGTATCGATCGACAGTCTCTCTCCAGAGGTGGAGGAAAGTGGTGGGCTGGGAGGTTGCCTCAGCCATACATTGTGTAACTCCCGGCCTGTATCGCCGATTTTGACCATCCAAACGCTGTTTCCAC
Source organism: Paralithodes platypus (assembly GCA_032716605.1). NCBI lineage: Eukaryota > Metazoa > Arthropoda > Malacostraca > Decapoda > Lithodidae > Paralithodes > Paralithodes platypus. Next base: position 39,452,411 of record CM064510.1, on the reverse strand, counting down.
TTGTTTTATTGTTGTAACAGGTTAATACCTTTATAATCAACCTATAATAGGCGCATATGGATAAGTATTAATGCTATTTATGGTAAAATTAATATTTTAGTGATGGGAACAGCTCAAATACGTCAGCACAGGAGTGTGGTGTCTCATACCCCCTATGCGCACTTCAGAGGTTAACAACAACACAACACAATAAATCTAAGTCTCACAGGAAGTATCGTAATATTATTTATGGGTGATATTGCGTGTATATATATATCTGTTGAATGTGTCTTTGTTTAGCCCCATTAGTTTTGAGATTTTAAGACGCTCGGCACTTTAGTTTGACGATTTTAACACCTTCCGCCCCAATTTGTTGTAAATTTTAAGACCGTTTGTGCCATTTAGGTGTCGATTTTTTCCTGGCGAGCAATAGCAAGCCTGTAATTTTAAGAGGAACTTTGGCCGGGTAATTTTTAAGAACATAAGAAAATGGGAGTCTGCAGAAAGCCGATTGGCCTAAACAAAAATGTACGAAAAATGTACAAATATATCTTGAAAGGGGGTCTAAGTTTTTTTTTTTTACAGGTTGATGGAGGTCTAGCGAAGAAACTAAGAAATAAAGGAATATATAAAATAATGGACCAAAAAAACGGCCCATCTCCCCTTAACATCACCGCACAATCCCCTCGACCCTCCACAAATCCCCTTTCCCCTCCCTTCAAATCCCCCCCCCCCCCCCCCCCCGGCCTCCACCTGTCTTAATACTATATTTGGTGCAACGTCTTGGGGGTTATTATGGTATTTTGTGTGATTATTATTGAAGTTTTTATTTGTTTTAGCCATTTTCGAACACTGTGAGTAGGGGTAAAAATGCCATTTTCGTTTTTAAATCCGTAGACTTTATTGAAAAAGCCCCTGCCAGAAAAAAAAAAAACCCTGCCATTTTATCGGCAATGCCAAATCGTCCAATTTCTCCACATGGTGTAATATCGCTTACTACGGAAAAGGGTAAAAAATAGAGATGCCGGAGAACAACTGTGACGCCTACCAGCGTTGGCAGAATCGCCTCCCGTTAGCCGCTAACGCTCGCCAGGGCAGTGAAGTGGGCTACAGGTATCAGAGAATGTTGTTCTTTCTTTCATAGTACTTGCATTGTTACTGACAGTCCAGTGGTGGTCTTTATTTTCGTCTGTGTCAACGGGAAGTATTTTATATTACGAATAGAATATAACATGCATTGTTTATAGTTAAGGAGAGAGAACAATATAGGCAGTGAGGTGGTAGTGTGTGTGTGCGTATACATGTGCTGCCTCCCCTGCTCGGAGGCTCGCTGCCTTCTACCGCCTCTTGATTGGCTGGTGGTTCTTGGCGCGTCATGGAGGCCTGCTGCCTTGTGAAGTATCGGCCTGTGATTGGCTGACCACCATGCTTTTGTGGGATCCTGGGGGTCCCGAGGAGCTACCCTCTTCAGAGCAGGCTAGGGATGCACATGACTAACATCCTTTGTACCACTGTCCCCCATATCTCCACCATTCTGATACTGTCTCTCTTACTCAACTTCTTCTCTTTCATACCTCTAATCTTTTAACGTCACAACATTCCCTTTGGGTTCTGCACACGATTTCATATCGGCCCATCGTATTATGTGCGTCGCTCTCTGAGATATTTACATGTACTTAGAATAGGTTTGAGGGTTCTTAGTTAGTAGAGGTTAAGAACTCGGTGTGTGTCTCCATTATTGATTTAGTGCTCTGCTGGGTTATTTAATGCTAGACTGGGATAAGGCTTCTGTTGTCGTTGTCAGCGATGTGTGTACGGTTCGCTTATACCTACACGACTTCGACGGTTTCTGTGGTAGCCTAGGTTGTCTTTTTGGTTGTGCCTTTTGCGAGTGCAGCATCGTGTGGTAAGAGGGCATTTGCCTACTACCTTAGAACACAGTGCTGCCTCTTTGCTTGACTTTAGAGGGATCGCCAGGGTAGAACCAGATACTTGAGATCTGGATCTACCAAGAGAGCATCCCCGTCATTAACGTAACTTTAATCATACCGCCTTAAGGACAACGCTAGGCTATGAGCCAGTCTTGCTCAGCCACCGTTTCCTAACCTTGATATCCCAGCTAGACTTTATTCGCCGAGCAGACACTAGTTAGGACATGAGCTCTTTATGATATGTATGCATTATTATTCACGGCATTTATTAGTCTAGGTTGTTGTTGAGTTGCACAACCATAGCAGACTGTTTCGTTGATGAGGAAGTATTTCATTTAGTGTCGAGCATTACTGCCGTTGCGCATTTATAGTATTCCTGTGTCAGTTAACATTATATGTCCTATATTTTAGTGTATTCAGTCTACACGTATGGTGTCCTGCCTCCTGCCTTTATATAATTTAAGATACGAGCATCTTATGAGCATCAGACTTTCTTCAGAAATTTCCAAGTCTATGCTGTAGGACTAGACTTCACTTTCTTTCAGATAGGAGTGAAGAGTTTATTGTTGTTTAGAGTAACTGTATTGAAGCATCTTTTTATTGTATTAAATCTTGCAGTGATTTAATTGATCTTTCCATAGCTTCCCATTTATGCATTTTAACGTAACTTGCATCTTGTTTGTTATCAGGCTATACCAGTGTGGGTTAGCCTGAAGTAGAGTACATTTATGCCCAGTTAAGGATACCCCGTTATCGCAGTGGAACGAAGAAGCCTCGATCATGCGTCGAATATAACTCGAATATGCCTCGAAGACCGGGAAATAACCAGAATTATTACCGAAGCTCAGCTGAAGCTCAGTCGATCAACAACCGAAATAGAAGAAGTTAGGTCGAACGTCAGTCGAATAGGTCGAAGATCATAGTAAGTTAAATAATCGCTTATATTATTGAAATGCTGGGTGTGAAGGGAATTCATGGTCTCCTGAAATATCCCCAGGCTACCTTTAGGATCAACTTTTCCTGGTACCTGGCGCGGGGTACGAACCTCTGAAGGGAATTTAACCCCCCTAAAAACCCACAGGTTTTGAGATGCCTTGGGTGGGGTTCGAACCCTGGTTAGTGACCCAACCATCACCACCAGGCCCGCGCGCTAACCCACTGTACTACCACGGACGTACTAAAAGTATAGCAACCTTAGTCCGATTTTTAAGAACCAGGTGATAGTCTCGTGGTGTTATCACGTGATGAGTTTATTGGACTTACCATCTACGACTATTTTACGCTATACCTGACGTCAACTCGGGTTAGTATTAGTGTGGGTGCGGGACATTTTCGAGGGCATTACAATTATCTTTCGTTAACCCTTTCTGTATCGGTGATGTCATATTTATTTGATTTCAGCAACATTTAGACGATTTTATGAAGCTTAAGATGGATTTATGGTAGCTAAAGGGATTAATTGATATTGTCTGAAGCATTTCAATGGGTAGACGCCCTTCCTGCACTGAATAAAATCGTCTTAATAGTTACACTATATCCCTATCATTTTGTGTATACCGTGGGGAAAAAAGAAAAAATCCATCAAACGTAAATCTTCTGTCTCCGAAGCTCGGGAGGGGAGGGTTGAAATATTTTGTTGACTATCTTATTTATTGTTTATCTATGTGCTGGAAAGATATTATATTTTTCGATTCCATCGCATTAGAAATGATTCAAAGATTACAAAAAGTCCAAATAAGACATAGTTATGTTAATGTATAAGGGAGTTAGGTAGATGCATTAGAGAGATAGATAGATAGAAAGAGAGTTGCAGAAGGGGAAGTGAGCGATAAACACGATAAACACGATAAACACAAACTATTATGAGACGGACTTAATTGGTTCTGAAAAGACAAGATAGATAGAAAGAGAGTTGCAGAAGGGGAAGTGAGCGATAAACACAACTATTATGAGACCTATTATGAGACGGACTTAATTGGTTCTGAAAAGACAAAGGAGACATTTTTATTGACTCTTTTTCATGTTATTATTTGTGTGCTAGAAGGATAATATTGTTTTCAATTCCATTGCATTAGAAATGATTTATAGATTACAAAAAGTCCACACAAGACATACCGTAGTTATGTTAATGGCACACTGTCTCGACTTCCCGGACGAATCACTTCCACAAGCGATATATGAAGATGAATTGAAGAAGGCAATCGAAAATGGCAATATAAACAATGGGATTTGCAATTAAAATTTAAAACTTGCGAAATAAACACACCTAAACGGAACCACACAATATATAGACAAAATAACTTATCAAAATCGCTATGTGGAAAAAAACGCATTGAAGATTTAGCAAAACCATGTTATGAAATAAAAAAAAAATGCACGAAACTCCAAACAAGGAAACATGTAACTGGCCAACAGACAGGGTGAGATACTGGCAGTGAGATACCAGCCTAAAGCTGGTATCACACAAGAGCTTTTATAGTCAACATTCAGTGATCAAACATTTTCTGGAATCATTTCTGGATTATTTTGCACTGGTATCGGAGACTAGACTGGTTATAGATAAATTTAAGTCACCGAAATATTTTAAATGTTAGCCTCATAAGCTGCAAGACCAGTGTTGAGGATAAATGTTGAAGGAAAAAGCGTTTGTGTGATACCAGCTTAAGGAAGTCAATAATTCTGATTATATTCTGGGTTATATTCGACCAAGGTTCGAGTATTTCGAGTCATCATCGGCAATTCAAAATACAATCGAACACGACCCGAATGGGTCGAATGTAACCAGAATATGACTCGAGTATAACTAGATCATGACTCGATAGTTTTTTAACGGTTTTTTGACCCGATTCATCCCCCTAAGTTAACGCATGCATTAACTTTGGCCCGATTTACCGGATGATTCTACTCAAGACCAGAACATCCCAAGAACGTCTCGAAGATAACCGGAACTCACCCGAAGTGTTACCAGAATCGACCGGAACTGGCTGAAATTTGAATGTTTTCGTCGATTCGGCCGGTTTCGACTTCTGTGTGACATGGCCTTAAGAGAGGGAGTTTTAACCCTTTCGCTGCGGGTGACGTTCTGGAATGTTTTGGCAAGTTACAGCAATTTCCAGGCTTTAAAAGCCTGTAAAAAACGTAAAAATCGAGTGACAGTGGGCGAGAGCATGAGTGGCCCACCTCCGACCCTCAGAACACCGAGCGGCTCACTGAGCTAGGCTGTGTCTCGCGCGGGTCTCTCTGTCTCTCTCATAAGTGCAGCCAAGCGAGCGAGTGTTACATAATAGCGGGGTTCCCGCGTTTCACTGGGATCACTGCGGGTGAACCAGACCACGTATACGGTCCGTTCTGGTGTCATTTTGAAGGTATTTTCGCCTAGTTTTCGGCAGAATACACTTCATTTAATGCAGATGTTTGATTTATCATTCAGGAGTGCCTGAATATGCCCTAAATAGCCCAAACAAGGCCGCAGCCAAAGGGTTAACAAGTGCCCGATTTGACTGTAGAAGGGTTGAAAATATTGCTCATAAACATTGCTAGAAACGGATTGGTACTGTCACACGTGTATTAGGTCAGGTACGTCCCTTTGCCACACCTGGTATTCTACTGTTGATGTTGTTGTTTTTTGTTGTTCTCCGGCATCTCTATTTTTACCCTTCTCCGTAGTAAGCGATATTACACCATGTTGGAGACAATTGTATTGTTCATTGGTGAATACATTAAGGCTCGTATGAACAGATTAAAAAATATGGTTCTGAAAACCAAATTAATAAAAATATAAGAATGGCAACACGCTTGGAAACAACACGATGAGAGAGAGAGAGAGAGAGAGAGAGAGAGAGAGAGAGAGAGAGAGAGAGAGAGAGAGAGAGAGAGAGAGTGCAAATCCTATACACAGGCGATCTATTTGGGGCTGGCTTGGTATCTTTAAATCTGAACTCTAAGAATAGGAATATGGTGGAAACAATATGAAGAGAGACAGAGAGAGAGAGAGGTAGGCAGAGAGAGAGAGAGGGTTAGGTTAGGTTAGGATAGGATAGAATAGGAATACGGTGAACAATATGAAGAGAGACAGAGAGAGAGAGAGAGGGTGAGAGGCTAAGAATAGGAATATGGTGGAAACAATATGAAGAGAGACAGAGAGAGAGAGAGGGTTAGGTTAGGTTAGGTTAGGATAGGCTAGGAATAGGAATACGGTGGAAACAATATGAAGAGAGACAGAGAGAGAGAGAGGGTTAGGTTAGGCTAGGAATAGGAATACGGTGGAAACAATATGAAGAGAGACAGAGAGAGAGAGAGGGTTAGGTTAGGTTAGGTTAGGATAGGCTAGGAATAGGAATACGGTGGAAACAATATGAAGAGAGAGAGAGAGAGAGGGTTAGGTTAGGTTAGGTTAGGATAGGCTAGGAATAGGAATACGGTGGAAACAATATGAAGAGAGAGAGAGAGGGTTAGGTTAGGCTAGGAATAGGAATACGGTGGAAACAATATGAAGAGAGAGAGAGAGGGTTAGGTTAGGCTAGGAATAGGAATACGGTGGAAACAATATGAAGAGAGACAGAGAGAGAGAGAGGGTTAGGTTAGGTTAGGATAGGATAGGAATAGGAATACGGTGGAAACAATATGAAGAGAGACAGAGAGAGAGAGAGGGTGAGGTTAGGCTAGGAATAGGAATACGGTGGAAACAATATGAAGAGAGACAGAGAGAGAGAGAGGGTTAGGTTAGGTTAGGTTAGGATAGGCTAGGAATATGAATACGGTGGAAACAATATGAAGAGAGACAGAGAGAGAGAGAGGGTTAGGCTAGGCTAGGAATAGGAATACGGTGGAAACAATATGAAGAGAGACAGAGAGAGAGAGAGAGAGGGTTAGGTTAGGTTAGGTTAGGATAGGCTAGGAATAGGAATACGGTGGAAACAATATGAAGAGAGACAGAGAGAGAGAGAGAGAGGGTTAGGTTAGGTTAGGTTAGGATAGGCTAGGAATAGGAATACGGTGGAAACAATATGAAGAGAGAGAGAGAGGGTTAGGTTAGGCTAGGAATAGGAATACGGTGGAAACAATATGATAGTCCAGTAAATCTAGCAATCATTTAACTGGACCTAGAACAAATTGCAATAGAAGGTTTTTTGGCTTTAACTTGTTTATTAGGTCCCTCTGATGAACATATAAAAAGTCTCCAACTTTTGGACACTGGGAAAGTGGTTAATTTGCATAAATTCAAGATGGCCGCCGTCCAAAGCTTCAATTTACAGATAACTTTTTTCTGGTTGCTCCTAGACCCTATAAATGTATTACAAACAACGTTTTTTGGCTTTTGTTATGCCCTGTTTTTCTACAGGTTTAACTTGGGTAATGTGAGTTCTAAATTGACTGGGTATATAAGGCTGCATGCACAATACAAGATATGAGGAATAGAGAACACAAAGAAACACATGGTAGCAAGTTACATGATCACGTTTATTGATATACCACTGCAGAATACTTGTGTAAGACAATATAATAGAATTGAACAACACTAGCATAAGTGGATCTGGATGGAGCCTAGTCTCCCACTTCCAACGTTCAGGTATTAATCTTCTGATCACTGGCTTTGATTTCACAGGTTTATATACCGAAGACCATCAATGTTACTTATAGATTCATATTCACTGTTAGATTTATTACTGGTAGCTCTGGCGCACAAGTAGTAGTTCACAGACTAGATTAGACACACGTATTTTTAGAGCACGGGAATTCTAGTAACCTCAGGGGTACTGATCTAAGTTTTATATCCTTGTCTCAGAAATACATAGAACGCAAATCAGTGGGCGAACGTTAGATATCACTAGAGTTTTAATATCTGAATAAAGTAATTACGAGAGTCAAGGTCGCCTGTTAATTAAAGAGCACTGATCGCTTAGTACGTCCCAAATGGAATGGTTAAGTATGAATTACACTGGGCAAGGTCTTAGCCACTTCGTAGAAATATTAATTAGTGAATCTAAAACAGCACAGTAATATGTAGTACTGCTAAAGGGAATCTTGGGTAGTATCTGATGGGTCTGGTCCTGGTTATCTTGCGTCCATGATGTTGGGGGCTAACGACTGGTTCCGCGGCCGTCCAGGGGGGCCATATGTGTGAAGTTCTTCAATACGTGGGCAGGTCCTTCTATCCAAATCTGCCACGGAGTCTGCCGGTTCTGGGATCTCACTCCGGAACAACACAAGGGCAGAGCTAGAAATTAACTGCAGGGTAGTGACCCCTGGTTGGTGTCTAGCTTTCAACTGATTTGACTGGGGGCGGGAGTTAGATTTATAGGCTCGGTTCTGGACCCTGTAGACAGTAGGGATCTCGAGTCTTATGGACTTAATTGAGCTCTCAATAGATATGGGGACTAGGTAAGATGGTATTTACTGTTGTGGCACAGGGCGATAGGAAGCCTTTATATTTTCATATAACTGAGCCTTAGTAAGAGGTACTATTTTGGCTATACTGGACGTATTTAGGGGAGAGAGACTGGATCTACTTTGCGAGGAGGATGGGGACAGCTGTGATAGGAGCGTCTCTCTAGATTGTTTAATCTTCATTCTATGGTATAGCTGAGGTGCTAATTTAGTGATCAGAGCATGCAAGAAAGGTAAATGGTTTATTGTGAGTTAATAGAGGTTAGTAAAGGTGTTAGTCATTCATGGTTAGTTCATCGATAGGAAGAATTCCTGTGCTACCTGGCAATGACTCGAAAGTCAAAACAGGGGCCAGGTATACCTCCGCGGGGGTGGGGGTCTCCCTCCTCGGGTGGGCAAAAAGGGGGAGCTGGGCGCCCTCTCTCTGATATAGTCGTCCGGCGGCTGTGGCTAGGGGCTTGCCATATCACCAGTGTTTGTAATAACCCTCTGTGTATGAGACAGATGTGAGTGTCTTTAATACCAAAACCGAAGGTGCCTTAGCTAGCTGGTTTTACTCGGCTGGTTGTTAATTGTAGGGTTTGCTGGATATGGTGGAGACTGGGTTGCTAACTCTGCCACATTTATCTGGAAGTATGGCAATAGAAGTTAGTTACTGGCGGGGCGGCTAGCCTCGCACCGACGACCATTGGGTGCAGGGTTGTGAATGTGTTGTAAGAGAATAGATGGCATGCAAGGGGCTAGTAAAGTTCTAATGTTGTTCTGGCCTACTAAGTGAAGGTAGGCTGGATAGGAGTATATATAAAAGGTTGGAGAGCGTTAGTAACGGACAATTCAAGGATCTTCAAGAGGTATGAGAGAGAGGCTAGGTCGGACAAGAGTCGAGAAGCGCGGGTGTCTTAATGAGAGGGGGGGGGGAGTTCAAGGGCTACAGGGAAATTTTGCCCCTAAGGTCCCTGGGCGTGGGGGTGGCATTAGGCTACAATTGATATGGAAGTTTGAAAAGGCAGTAGAATACGTTAGCCAAATGCTACCGGGGAATGCAACTATGGGGTGGTATATGAGTCTGGAAAAGATAGAGTTATGTGATCAGTCAGAGGGTTATGGATACTATTAGTTGGCCCTGGGAACTGCGTTTTCTATTAAATATAAAATACCACCCACAGCGGCAGTTCGTAGGGGTACTTAGTTATTGTTTCGGGGTACTTATGACAGATACTGGTAACCAGGTTATCTTATACAATCTCTGGTTGGGGTAAGAGGTGTAAGACACGAAATAAATTGGCGTAGTGTGGGCTGTGGATACGAAGGAGGCAAGGGGAAGACGTATGACAATTGTGGAAAGTAAATGGAAAAAGGTGAACACAATGGCGGATAAAAATACTTAACCTAAGGATTGCATACATAGATTTATGGGGCGATGGGTCTTCAGAAGCTTAGTCTGGCAAGACAAGATGTTAGGGAATGTTAATATTAATACTTAGTTACTAGAGGAGCAATGCAAGGGGCGACTGAGCACGGGTTACATATATCTATACTCGTCATGGAAAATGATATACGAGGTCTAGGGACAGCGTGGGTGTTTTAACTTCTAAGATATATAACATCTACTTCTCGGATGCAAGAACATACATAGATATAATTATGGCTGTCTGATGTGTTGGCATTGGCTCAACGTCGGGACAGGCATGGGTGTTTTTAATATGAATGTATATTCCTGTTCATCATCTTTGTAGTTAGGAGTGTAGGACACGAGGGGGTTAGTGTACGTGAGGTGTGGAAAATGGTCAGTTTTAGAAAAGGTAAATGGGTGTGTCCTGGAGCTGTGTAGCCCTGCGGGCTTGGGCCTGTCTGGAATGGCGGGCTCGGTCAGCTGGTCCTTTCGTTCTGTGGACCTTTCCTTTGGTGTTTCTGTGTGGTGTTCGTTCATGGCTTCTGTGGTGGGCTTCTCGTTCTGGGGCATTTTAGCTTTAACTTGTTTATTAGGTCCCTCTGATGAACATATAAAAAGTCTCCAACTTTTGGACACCTGGAAAGTGGTTAATTTACAGCCGAAAAACCTTACAGACAGGCTGAACTGTCTCTTTCACAAGGGGTGACACAGGCACTTTGTGCTTGTATGGGTTTTTTGACCTGTTGTCCCTCTTTTTTATAAAAAAAAAAAAAAAAAAACATGACGTAGTATGACGTCATTCAGAGCCAATTATGTAATTCATGATAGGAGTTCGTATTCACTTGGATCATCGGTGCTTGCATCAAAGTTGCTATTTTGACAGAGTCCTTTACATTGACCACATGCACTGGAACATTCAAGCTCATTCCGTTTGCAACTACAGCGTTGAGTGTCACAGTTGCCCTTACACTGACATCTGACCAATTTCAGTAGTGAATCAGGAGCCACTGGCGAATCCATCGTCTTCGGTTCAAGCTGTCCCTTCCGCAGACACCAGCCCCATTTCTCGGGGTCCACACAGTTCCCCATCCATTCCTGGACCTGACAATAAACTCGGAACGAGTGGTATTTGGCTGCATCGGTTGTTGGGGGAAGGCTGTGAACTTCAACGGTAGTTGAACTTTTTGCCACCTTGTTGCAAAACTTTGTCTTTCGCAGTCCGTCAAGGGTGTCATTTCCTTTTCCCCCGTACAAATAAACCAAGGCCTTTTCACCAGCTGATGATATCGCGTCTTTACTTCCACTTTGGCAACAGAATGCTTCTATACATTTCAAGAAACCGTTGTCTTCCCTCACTTTCCTCAAGGCAGCCCCTTTACCAATACCATACAGTCGTGAGGTTGTGTCACATCCACAGAGTGCATGGACAACTGGCAGGACACGACAGATGCTTTCACCGAGAGCTTCTGCTACTGAGTTAATATGCCAACATTTCCCACCTTCCTTGCTCGACTTGAAGTACAAATCATTCATCCCTCGTTCCGCATAATGACACAACAGCACCAACAAGTCTGTGTCCTCACCTATCACATATGTCACGGTTTCCCTTGCATGCTCAATTCCCTTCTTCGCAATCATGACATCTGCATCTGCTGGCGCATTGACACAGTCAATTCCATTTGCCTTGAATGTTTCACACAATAAGTCAATGAAGTTTTGCTTATTGTCCGAGTTTGACAAGAAGTTTTCCTTTTTGACCGAAGGGGCATGGTTGGAGTGAACATCACCTTTTGACCAAAGACTCCTTTTGATCGTCGATTGTGTGTCATGTCCTTGGTAGTAGGTCCTGATTTATAACCGTCGAATACAACCACCGGGTTGAGAAAGTTTTTGGAAACATGCTTCATGTACATGCTTGCAATGTCCTCAAATGTGTCACCCTTCTTCCATGGAATCCTTTGCAATAAGGAACCACCATCCAGAACATGGGTCACAGTCCTTTCTTCCTCAAATGATTCCAATGACGACTTGGGAACAACAGCAGCTATCTCATCTCCTAGCTGTGGTTTATTGGCTTCCCTGAGCCTCCCCCACTTATCGAACAGAGCAGTAGGGTAGCTAGACAACTCATACGCAAAGACCTCTTCAACACCTAAGTCCCTGTTATTAGCAAAGATGAGGAGCCTCTGGAAAAGGAGCTGTGGGTCGATTGGTACTTTTTCAGCACTGATTGTAACCTTTGCACCCAACGACTCAACTTGATCTTTCTTCCTAAATGAAAAGTCAAAAGCATTGCTACCTTCCATCTTCTGCACAATGTTCATACCAACCTCATACAGTAAATGAGGATTGGCCGAGGCTGGTCCTGTCACACCGTTGGCAATATTCCTGAGTTCATTTGATTCTTGAAATGGATCATAATCCTTGAAGAATGCGAGAACCTTCTCTGTGTCCTTCCTATCTCGTTCACGCCTTGCTTCAGTAATTTCTTTGTGCTGCTCAGAGGTGTGGAAATGCTTCCCTGTCAGTTCTTGCATAACTTCACTCACCTCAGCGCAGGCTGGCATAGCAAGTAACCAGCGCAGGCGTTGCGTTTCCTCCATGCCCCTACCACGTGTCAATCCACCATTCGTTTTCAAAGAGCGCATCAAAACCTGCTCTATAACCAAGTCGCTTGGCAGTCCTGCCCACAGCCGATCACTTCGGCGGATCACAAATAGACCGGAGTTCAATTGACAGAACATGTCTGGGTTGAGCTGCTCAAGTTCAATCATGTCTTGAATGTACACATGGGCTGACTTGGCATAATTGTTATGACCACACGCTGCAAAGTACGGCAACATCTCCTGGAGTGTTCCGAGGTACAGTAGGAAATCGCCCATTCTCAGTGCCCTCAGGAAGCGACGCAGCAGGTCAATCATGTCCATGTATTGAATCCATAGCTTTCCCATCTTATGCTCTGCTAAGGAGCTCTTCTCAGCTTTAAGTTTTTCAGAAATTCTGTTGAAAACGTCTTTACTGCAGACTTCATCCGGTGAAACGTCTTCACGCAACAGCTTATCCAAAAGATCTGCAGCCTCCTGGAAGTCCTTGCATGCGTCACTTTCCTCATCTACCATTGAGAGGTTGACACCGTATGCCCTGCCTAACACAATCGAACTCAAGGCTGTGTCAACCAAGAAGTGGCCTCTGATTGCTCGTGCATAGGCTTTCCCACTCAGCATTTGGGTCACAGCATTTTCAGCGTATATAAGTTCCAAAACCTCCTTAAGCCCAGATGCTTCCATAACATGGCCCATGCATCCCAAAAATCTCATCACAGAGTGAAAGCCACCAAGGTTCAAAACAATGGGTTTCAGTTCGCTTCCTTCCTTCTCATGAACAATGATCGTCTTCGCTTTCCAATAAAGCGGTTGGTCGAATGTCAGCATTGGCGTCGTTCCCTGGCGATGGCTTTCCGCAGCAACGAAGTGAAGTGTTGAGTAAATACAACTCATGTCCGTAGGGTCCATGTCAATCATGGGCAAGAAATGGACGGATGATTTCCCTGGGTGTGGTCCATGGCACACACTCTGCATTAAGCCGGACCAGCCTGGTCGTTTTGGTCGAAGCAACCATGACGTTTTCCACAGTATGTCCAGATTTTCAAGCTTGTCAGATGCTGAAATGGGGTCAAGCTTTCTAAATTCGAGAGGCCCACCCTTCTTGCGAACACTGCGGTAGTATTTGATTTCAATTTGAGCTGCCGTGAAGTTGTTTTCAGGTGACTGCAATCTTGGTATTGATGTTGTGTCTCTTACTTCAGGGGTGACAGCAACAATTATACCCATACCATGGTATGTTCCTCGCCCATCAAGCGTACGCAAGTTGTGATCAACATTGTCTGCAACGAACTGTCCAAACCTGCCTGCAGTGGATATGTTGGTGCCCCTGAAATTGGCAGCACACTTCGAAAACCTCAAAACTTCTGCGTAAGGCAGACAGAAGCCGTGGCTGTGTAAACTGTCCACAAGAAAGCGGGAACCAAAGTGCTGGTGCATTTGAACCGCCAATCCATACTGAATGGGTGCTACAATGGCCCTTGGTCTGGTAAGTTGCACGATACTTTGTCCAATTGATGCAACTTCAAGATCACATGACTTGCCACTGAACGTCTCTTGCAGCAATATACGAAGGGACTGCGGAACGTACGCCACATTCTTTTCCAGCGACCGGAGTTCAGAAGGATCTGGATAGAAATCTCTACAAGTATCAATGTTCTTTATATCTGCTTTGATCAACCGTGCCGCAGCCCTGACTATCTTTCTTTGTTCTGCTTCCTCATCATCAGTCTGTGGTGAGTCTTTGAATTGTTGCAAAATCTTTGCAGCACTTTCTTTGACAGTTACAACATCGCTGCGTCCATGCACGTTACTAATAACCAGTTCATCCCCAAAATATGAAATAAGTTTCTGTTTCATGTATTTTACACTATACGCTTCAACATCAGGGCACAACTGGGACATTCTATCAACGAGATCAACCACTGTAGTCTGTTCATCATCATTGCCACTGACTAGGTCCTCGATTGCGAGTAGAAATGCTTCCTCTCGTGAGGCATCTACTTTGCGACCCTTGCGAGGAGGTTCACTGTCTGCGGAATCACGATATTTGGAGGGGATCTGCCTATGTGTCTGGAAATTTGAGCTGCACTGCTTGTGATATATTGCGTCAGCTGCTGGAAGATCGCGTGCAAAGTTAATTCGGCCTCTAACAGTGTCAGCCCACTCATCAGCCCTGGCATCACATGCAGAAAGTATTGTCCTTTGAAAGTTGAAGGTGCGTACTGGATACACTTCTTCTGAATCATGCTTTGTGTCCAAATAGATTTTTGTACCACAAAAAAAGCAGTTCTCTGTAAAACAAAAGTCTGGTGTCTGAGAACGAAGAGCAGGTTTTTCAGGACGTTTCTTCTGCTTCCCAGGAATTCTATTTGGCTTCGTATTGACATGCTTCTTTCGGCAATCAATGTGCACCGTTTGGCCCTCGGACACGGTAATTGATGGCGTTCCACGTTCAGTACTGGCCTTGTTGATAGTATCTGCTCCCTTCGCCCTCAGCTTGACTGTTTCTCCTTCGTCTAACGTGTTTGAGCAAATGCCGCAGGGATTATGCACCACCTCTTCTTCCATGGCTTCGGTAGATGTCGCACCAATCTGTTGAAACAAGAAACAAGATGATGGGATTAGTATAGGCCTAGGCAAAATGTAATAGACAATAATGTGCAGTAAAGGTAGGGCTTGACCTAGAACAAATTGCAATAGAAGGTTTTTTGGCTGTAAGGTTTTTGGCTGTAAATTAACCACTTTCCAGGTGTCCAAAAGTTGGGGACTTTTTATATGTTCATCAGAGGGACCTAATAAACAAGTTAAAGCCAAAAAACGTTGTTTGTAATACATTTATAGGGTCTAGGAGCAACCAGAAAAAAGTTATCTGTAAATTGAAGCTTTGGACGGCGGCCATCTTGAATTTATGCAAATTAACCACTTTCCCGGTGTCCAAAAGTTGGAGACTTTTTATATGTTCATCAGAGGGACCTAATAAACAAGTTAAAGCCAAAAAACCTTCTATTGCAATTTGTTCTAAGTCCAGCCCTACTTTGACTGGTCTAGAAGAGAGACAGAGAGAGAGAGAGGGTTAGGTTAGGTTAGGTTAGGATAGGCTAGGAATAGGAATACGGTGGAAACAATATGAAGAGAGACAGAGAGAGAGAGAGAGAGAGAGAGGGTTAGGTTAGGCTAGGAATAGGAATACGGTGGAAACAATATGATGAAAGAGAGAGAGAGAGGCTTAGGTTAGGTTAGGCTAGGTTAGGTTAGGTTAGGTTAGGCTGACTTTACCCGTATATAGAAAAACAAACGTTGATTTATGGGAGAGGTGACCCAAAAGTATTTTTGGTACTGGGTGGGTGAAATCAAGATATATCTGGCTTGGTACCTTTAAATCTGAAGTCTAAGAATACCGTGGACAAATATGATGAAAGAGAGAGAGAGAGAGAGAGAGAGAGAGAGAGAGAGAGAAAGAGAGAGAGAGAGAGAGAGAGAGAGAGAGAGAGAGAGAGAGAGAGAGAGAGAGAGAGAGAGAGAGAGAGAGAGAAAGGGTTAGGTTAGGTTAGGTTAGGTTAGGTTAGGTTAGGTTAGGCCGATTTGGCATTGGTCATTTTGTCATTGAGGGTTAGGCTAGGTTAGGTTAGGTTAGGCTAGGTTAGGTTAGGTTAGGCTAGGTTAAGTTAGGTGTTTGTGTTTGTGTGTGTGTATGTGCAGCTACCCTTTACCTATATTATTTGGAAAATGAAAGGATTTTTTTATCTTGTCACTTAATGACAACAAATATTGCCCATAAACATTGCTAGAAACGGGTTGGTACTGTCACACGTTTATTAGGTCAGGTTCCTCTCCTTGTCACACCTGGTATTCTATTGTTGATGTTGTTGTTTTTTGTTGTTCTCCGGCATCTCTATTTTTTACCCTTATCCGTAGAAAGCGATATTACACCATGTGGAGAAATTGGACGATTTGGCATTGCCGATAAAATGGCATTTTTTTTTCTTTTCTGGCAGAGGCTTTTTCAATAAAGTCTACGGATTTAAACACGAAAATGGCATTTTTACCCCTATTAATGTGTATTTAGTTTACCCGCTAGACTTGGAAAAACGCCTCTCCAAACCCCCTTCAAACTAAAAAACGTCCCCCAGACCCCTTTCAAGCTAAATGTGTAAATTTTTCGGTAGAAAAATGTCCTGTCCAAAGGCCAGTTTCTCCCAAATTGCGGGCTCGCTATCGCTCGCCCAGGAAAAATAGACACCTTACTGGGTTGAAGCATCATATAATCGCCAAATTAATGCGATGAAACGTATTAACCCTTTCACGCATTTATGATGCAGAGGTTGCCAAATTAGCAATAAGAAATAGAGTTCTCTCACTCTTATAATTACATCTCCAACATTAGTTTTCTGCCCACAGCTAACTCAAAGACAACTGCAGAGGTTGAAGTAACTAAACTAAAGGTTTCTAAATACCCATGATGGTAACAAAGGCTTTAAAGTATCCCCAATAGGCTCAAAATCGCGTCATATGTCGGAGAGGGTTAAAATTTCCAAGCTAATGGAGGAAAACTGGATCAAAATAGACCCGCCCTGCACCTAATAGGGTTAAGAGGGGATGAGCATATTTATTTGTTTGTTTACTTATCTTTCTATATTAAGAACATAAGAACATAAGAAAATGGGAGTCTGCAGAAAGCCGATTGGCCTAAGCAAGGCAGATCCCTGTCCCACACAACCCCAATTCATTACAAAGCCCAATTATAGGCTTCACACTCTAATACCCTGAGGATCATCTTACCAAAACGGTTAGAGATTAACGCAGGATTATGGAGGTCTGCAGAGCGCTGATTGGCCCAACCCGGCTGATCCCCCTTCACACCCAACCCTTCTCGTCCATATGCTTATCCAATTTTATCTTAAAGCTCCCTACAGTTTTAGATCCCACTATAGCACTTGGTAGTCCATTCCACCCGTCTACAACTCTGTTACCAAACCAATACTTGCCTATATCTTTTCTGAAACGAAATTTATCTAATTTGAAATCATTGGTACGAGTTCTTTCGCTATCACTGAGCTTTAGTACATTTGCCATGTCCCCTTTGTTAATCCCACTAACCCACTTGAACACCTCTATCATATCCCCTCTAACTCTGCGTCTCTCTAACGAATGTAAACCTAATTTTTTCAACCTTTCTTCATACGAAAGATTTCTAATATTATGGATAATTTTTGTCATTCTACGCTGTACTCTCTCCAATGAATCTATGTCCATTCTGTAATAAGGACACCAAAATTGGACAGCATAATCCATATGGGGTCTCACTAATGACAAGTAAAGTTTTAAGATAACATCAGCAGTTCTGTTACTCACACTCCTAGAGATGAACCCGAGAATCCTGTTTGCCTTATTACGAACGCTTATACACTGTTTTCTAGGCTTCAAATCATTGCTAACAAACACACCTAGATCTTTCTCGCAGTCTGAATTTTCTAATTCTAAATTAGCTAGTTTATATTTAAAATTTGTTTGCATCTTCCCTATCTTTAATACCTTGCATTTGTCAATGTTAAACTTCATCTGCCAATTTACTGACCATTCATGTAAGGTATCTAGATCCCTTTGGAGGCACTCTATATCGCTATCTGAATCAATTGATCTCCCTATTTTAGTATCATCTGCGAATTTACTTATCCTACTAGTTATACCTAATATATTATTTGTTTGTTTACTTATCTTTCTATATTATTTGTTTGTTTACTTATCTTTCTATATTATTTGTTTGTTTACTTATCTTTCTATATTATTTGTTTGTTTACTTATCTTTCTATATTATTTGTTTGTTTACTTATCTTTCTATATTTTGTTTACTTATCTTTCTATATTTTGTTTACTTATCTTTCTATATTTTGTTTACTTATCTTTCTATATTTTGTTTACTTATCTTTCTATATTATTTTTTTTAGTTTCCTCGCTAGACCTCCATCAAGCTTAAAAACAAAAATAAAACCCTAGACACCCTTTCAAGATAGATTTGTACATTTTTCGATAGAAAAATGTCCCGGCCGAAGACCGGTTCCTCTCAAAATTACAGGCTCGCTATCGCTCGCCAGGAAAAAATTGACACCTAAATGACACTAAAGGTCTTAATATTGACAAAGAAATGGGGCGAAAAGTCGTAAAATCTGCTAAACTAATGGACAGACAGACAGACAGACCCACCCCATACACACACAAACTAATGGACAGACAGACAGACAGACCCACCCCATACACACACACACTAATGGACAGACAGACAGACAGACCCACCCCATACACACACAAACTAATGGACAGACAGACAGACAGACCCACCCCATACACACACACACTAATGGACAGACAGACAGACAGACCCACCCCATACACACACAAACTAATGGACAGACAGACAGACAGACCCACCCCATACACACACACACTAATGGACAGACAGACAGACAGACCCACCCCATACACACACAAACTAATGGACAGACAGACAGACAGACCCACCCCATACACACACACACTAATGGACAGACAGACAGACAGACCCACCCCATACACACACAAACTAATGGACAGCCAGACAGACAGACCCACCCCATACACACACACACTAATGGACAGACAGACAGACAGACCCACCCCATACACACACAAACTAATGGACAGACAGACAGACAGACCCACCCCATACACACACAAACTAGGGAAGAACTGAATTTGACAACACAACACAATCTGAGTTTCCCAGGAAGGATCTTATTAAATTATTATTAATGGTTTATATTGCGTGTGTATACCTGGCGAGTGAGTTTTTCTGTGTATTTCTCTCCTTTTCTCTCTATCTTTGGCTTGTATCCATTCGGCCCCATTCAGCCAACTGTCTTAAGACGTTTACCCCCATCCAGGTGTCAATATTTTCATGGCGAGCGGTAGCGAGCCAGCATATATATATTTTTGTTTTGACAGCAAGCTAAATTTGTAAATTTTTCGATAGAAAAATGTGTCAGGCGAAGCCGGACTTTTCCATACAATGCTGGCTCGCTATCGCTCGCCAGGAAGAAATCGACACCTGGATGGGGATAAACGTCTTAAAGTAGCAGGCTGAATGGGACCGAATGGATACAAGCCAAAGAGAGAGGGAGAGAAGGAGAACAAAGGTGAGGTGGGCTCCCTTAATAACATCACAAAATCTGAGTCTCGCAGGAAGGATCGTATTATTATTATTAATGGTTGATATTGCGTGTGTATATACTTGGTAGAGTGAGTCTTTCTGGGTATTCCCCCCCCCCCCCTCTCCCTCTCCCTCGTTGGCTTGTATCCATTCGGCCCCATTCAGCCAACTGTTTTAAGACGTTTACCCCCATCCAGGTGTCAATATTGTCATGGCGAGTGAGTCTTTCTGGGTATTTTCCCCCCTCTCCCCCCTCCCTATGTCCCTCTATATATCCCTCCTCCCACCCTTGCTTCCCCTCCCATATACCCCCTCCCCACCTCACCCACCATATATCCCCCCTCCCCACCTTCCCCCTCCAACCTCCCATACATCCTTCCTTCAACCCCTTCCTTCCCCTCTCCTCCCTCCTGGCCAGATTAGGTAGCTAGGTATATCCATAGGTATAATTAAAAAGCAATAAATAAGTTTGCCGGAAAGGTGTGAATCTCTGCTAAAGGCCGGAGTCACACGAGCCCTTTTTCGAGCAATTTCTACGGGCAATTATGGTCTGGAAGCTTCAGAAATTACACTTTATCAGAATTCAGCCGCCTAACATAATCTTAAGCTTCAGTCTAGTTTCCGATAACAGTGTGAAAAAGTCCCGAAATAATACGAGAACAAAACTTGCTCATGGAAAATTGACGGAAAAAGTGCTCGTGTGACAGCGGCTTAATGACCCCAGATGGGCTGGGGGGCGGTCCGGTTTCCTCGTTAAGAGAAAATCTGACCGTTTTCCAACCCACTGGGGATTGGCAGGGATTAACTAACTGCCCCTGTCTCCAAGTCTAGACACAGGATGTCATATTTTTTGTTTTCTATATTCCAACTACTCCCGCTCGGGCATAGGCTGAGAGCCTTTATACTACACCGCTGAACACGGTGAGGCCCGTGAGGTCTTGTTCCAGTCTAGGGAGTGAGACATGTGAAGCACCCCGGCTCGAAGCAATTCCATCTCTGAAGCCGCTTCGCCTCCGCGCTTCACCGTCTCATCCCCCACACTCTCAGAACGCCACCTATTGAGCAATTAACTCACTAGGCATTGCCCCCCTGTAACATATTTTGAATATGGGAATATTCATACAATGCTATTTAATAAGGGAACAATGAGGGTATTTCTTTGGCATTTCGGTGTGCTGTGGCAATGCACTGAAACTAGGTACAGCACATATTCCATCTAGCTTCCCATTGACATATTGGGATTCGAACCCGGGTCCATTGGATTACCAGTCCAGTGGCAAGACCACTCCGCCACACCTCCCCTGAATATACCTTCATGTAGTTGTTTTTTCTGTATATATGTAAGTAAATTATCGATATATATACAGTATATTATAGTATAGACTGGGGGGAAGAAAACCCAAGCATCTTTACCCTTTTGAGTGTCCGTGTATATACATACCTGTATGCAACATTTGTATATACATACCTGTATGCAACATTTGTATATACATACCTGTATGCAACATTTGTATATCCTGTATTTACACCAACTTAATAAATTAATCAAATACAAAATAAAAAATCCACCGCCTCCATCTCCCTCCCTCACTTCAATCCCCCCATCCCCCCATATACCCCCTCACCTCCATCCCCCCCCCCACATATATCCTTCCTTCAACCCCTCCCTTCCCCTCCATATGTCCCTTCTCCCCCCTTCCTTCCTCCCTCCTTTCCTTCCCCCTCCATCCTTCGAATACAGGACGTTTCGACGGTGTGTCAGTTCGCCGGCGCTATTTGGATGGTTCGACGGTACCGTCGAAACATCTTTTTTGTTTTTTTCTTTTAGTAGGCTATCTAGCCGATTTTTTAACTTTATTTGTTGACTATTAATAATATTTTTGTCTAATATAAGTTTGCTAATTGTAATTATATATACCGGTATCTATATAAACAAGGGGTTGTAATCAAGCTTTCAGTAAGACATTTCGTAATTATACGTTTTGATATAGGCTATAGCCTATTGTCTTTCATGATTTACAGTTCTTATTAGATATTTAGTAGTGATAAGATAAACAAACCAAACCAATTTTATGTTCTTATATGAGGACCTGAGTATGACGTAATGCATTTACGTAAATATATCGACTTTGATCATTTATTGAACTAAAATACTTTCATAGGTGTATATTTTATTCAATGCATAGAAGTAACTTAAATGTCAAATAATATTCAATTAAAATCATAATAGGTAGGTAAAAGTTTATAAATTGAATTTTTTTAAATATTTATTTAGTCCTATTCCTCTTCATTCGGACTTTGCTGCAGAATCGAAAAACAATTTCGTCATTATTTCGAAGCAGATAAACCTTCGAATTTGGAAATTCGATTGTTCTAGTCCAACACACGAACACAAACACACAATTTCGAAATGGTTAAACCTTTGAATTGAGGCTTCGATGGTTCTAATTCTGTACACACACAAATAGAACATAATATGACCCAAAGCTAAGAAACACACAATGCCAAATTAAATGTATAATTAATAGACAAATCTGAAAATATCCCTTAGAATGCGACATGAACCCCAAGGGTCCCCCTCCCCACCTCACATCCCCCCTCCCCACCTCCTTTCAACCCCGCAACCCCCTCCATCTCCCCATATTTCCCCCCTTCACCTTCCCATATATCCCCCCTCCCCCTCCTCCCCCCCTCAGCACACCTGCTGTAGAGGGCATGTTTGTCATGCAGTATACCTGCCCCGGCCCTTCACCTATCAACCACCACTGCCCACCTGGCCCAGGCCCACCAGGCACCAGGTAGCAGGTAGTCGGAGGTACTTCAGTCTAGCTCCGGCAGTGAAAGAAGTAGTGCGCACACCTTCTTCGCTCTCTCTCTTTCTGGACCCTCTGCACACGAACCCTCTCTAAACAGGTGAGCTTAATGCCAAAAACTGTTTATTTTATTTAACTTAAAGGTAGGTTTTTAGTTTCCTCCCTAGACCTCCATCAAGCTTAAAAAACACCCCCTAGACCCCCTTTCAAGATAAAGTTGTACATTTTTCGGTAGAAAAATGTCCAGGCCGAAGGCCGATTCCTTCTAAAAATTCTGGCTCGCTATCGCTGTTTTGATTAATCATTGGTATCAGCAATATTTACACGTGATTTATTCTTTTTGAGTGAGATAAGAACAAAAGAAATGGGAGTCTGCAAAAAGCCGAGATAATATTCAAGGACAATCGTGCGACGTTATGAGAAATAATTTATTAGGGAAAATAGGCACCAATAGATTCTCCATATTTTTCTCCATATAGTCCGCATGGAGGATTATCGTTATCAACAAATTGAAAAATACCCACTTCACAGACAAATACACCAAAAATCCAAGTCAAACAGGGGTGTGGGGGCGGCAGCCCCCACCTATAATACTAGGTTAGGTTAGGTAAGGTTGTTAGGTTAGGCTAATGTCCTTTCAAAGGGGTATAGGGTAGTAAACACTAGGATAGCCTATACCCGGCCAGAGGTAAGAAGAAGAAGAGTCCTGCAGTAGTCTCCTTGAATGCTACCAAAGCCGATCGGCCCATACAAAGCAGATCCTTGTCACACCCAACCCCAATTACGAGGCCCAATTATAGGCCCAACTCACTAATACCTTGAGTACTGACCCCACCTAAACGGTCAGCGATTAACACAAGATTACGGGGGGTCTGCTGAACGCTGATTGGCCCACACCTGGTAGAACCCGCTCACACCCAACCCATCTCGTCCATATGCCTATCTAATTTTATCTTAAAGCTCCCTATCGTTCTTGATCCCACTGTTATGCCCTGTTTTTCTACAGGATTAACTTGGTTAATGTGGGCTCTATCTGACTGGGTATATAAGGCTGCATGCACAATACAAGGTATGAGGAATAGAGAACACAAAATAAACACACAGTAACACAACACACGATCACGTTTATTTAAGTAGGTGAATAAAGAGCATAGAAACATAGTAATACTCTTACAAAACAAATAATAGAAGGGAACTGCTAGCATTAGCGGATCTGGATGGAGCCTAGTCTCCCACTTCCAACGTTCAGGTATACTCTTCTGATCACAGGTTTAGTTACCAAGGTTTATTATACTGGAAGACCTCAATGTATTTATGTATTCAATTTCACTAATTAGGTCTCTTACTGGCAGGTCGCGTGCCCAAGTAGCAGCTCACAGTTAGAATTAGACACGCGTATATTTCAGAATACGGAAATTCTAGTAACCTCAAGGGGGTACTGATCTAAGATTTATATTCTTATGGCAGAAATACGTAGAACACAAATCAGTGGGCGAAAGTTAGATATCACTAGGGTTTCAATATCTGAATAAGGTAATTACGAGTCAATGTCGCCTGTTAATTAATGAACACTGATACGCTTAGTACGTCCCAAATGGAATGGTGAAATATGAGTTACACTGGGCAAAGCTATAGCCACTTCATAGAAAAGTTAATAAGTGAATGTCGAACTCGTACTATGACACGTTTGTACTAACAGAGTGAATATTGAATATTATTTGTTGGTCTGGTCCTGGTTATCTTGCTTCCGGTGATGTTGGGGGCTAACGACTGGTTCCTCGGCCGTCCAGGTGGTCCAAATGTAGAAAGGGAAAAACTAAATAAGATGGTCACCAATTTTCCCATGGATTTTTTTATTTTTCCCTGTTAGTTTTCATCAATATATAGTGTTTGGAAATAATTACAACCCTCGGCGAAACCGGTTTCCCCCATTATACAACGATCTTAAGACACGCTGCCCGATAGTGGGGAGGGCTATGAAGTACAGGGAAAATGAGGGGTTAAATGCGTAAAACGGCGATTAAAACTTATTTTAGCAAAATTTGGCTCGGGTTTTAAGGTATTTCAAAGGCCTAAAACCCAATATTTCGAAAACCCGAGCCAAGTTTTGGCCAAAGCTGGCTCGGATTTTGAGAGTTTGTAGACAACAAAATTACAGTAACCTCATTTAGAAATTTGGCTCAGGTTTCCCGAAATTGCAAAGCCATAAAACCCGAATTTTGGAAAACCCGAGCCAAGTTTTGGCAAAACTTGGCTCGGATTTTGCGAGTTTTAAGAGTAAACCAATTACAGTAACCTAATTTAGAATTTTGGCTCTTGTTTCCCTAAATTGCAAACCCCAAAAAGCATAATTTTGGAAAACCCGAGCCAATTTTTGGCAAAACTTGGATCGTATTTTGAGAATCGAAAAAGACTAACTAAATGTCGGAAATCGGCTCATGATTTCCCTAATTGCAAAGCCATATAACCAGATTATCGAAAACGTAGCACTTATTTAAATCATAAATATCCAGTAACATAGACCTAGTACATTGGATACAAGCCTAATCCACACCTAACGCCTACAATGTGTCCGTAGTACCTAGTAGGCCTACGTGGGATACAACATGGCGGTTGGGCCGGCGCCCATTTAGTAGCCTACCGGTATTCGGCCGTATCTGTAAATATGAATGAGAGTCACTTCGAGCGAATTCCTGATCAAGCGGATGCACAATCTAACCTAACCTAACCTAACCTAACCTAACCCAACCTATGGGTAGGTGGAGTTAGTGTTGACTAAAAAGCTGGTGGACAGACCTCGGGAGACTGGTGAAAATGGCGTGTGTACGAATCGGTGCCGTCTATAGGAAGGTATTGACAACCCTGTTACGACAAAATTCCATTTTAGTACCATATATTTTTATTAGGTTTTGCCGAGGCTTAAAAAACATTTTTATATTATGTTTAGAGCATATAAAATCCATATTTGTTTTCAAATATTGCAAAATAATTGGTGACCAACTTATTTAGTTATACTGTAGGAAGTTCTCAAGTCGGATCTTTTGGCGATCGGTGCTGGCTACACTCTTATATACCCACTCATTGGTGTGAAGGTTATAAGGTACACGTCGGGACTTGTACATGGACAGATGCTTCTATTTGTCTTCTCTGCCACGGAGTCTTCCGGCTCTGGAATCTCAACTCAGGAACACAAGGGCAGAGCTAGAGGTTAACTTCAGGGTAGTGACCACTGGTTGGTGTCTAGCTTTCAACTGATTTGACTGGGGGCGGGAGCTAGGTTTATAGGCTCGGTTCTGGACCCTGTAGGCAATGGGGATCTCGAGTCTTATGGACTTATTTGAGCTCTCAATAGATATGGGGACTAGGTAAGATGGTGATTACTGTTGTGGCACATGGCTATGGAAGCCTTCATATTGTGATATAACTGAGCCTTAGTAAAAGGTACTATTTTGGCTATACTGGAAGTATTTATGGGAGGGAGACTGGATCTACTTTGCGGGGAGGGCTGAGACAGCTGTGATAGGGGCGTCTCTCTTATATTACTCAGTCTTCGTTCTATTGCATAGCTGAGGTGCTAATTTGACTATCCGAGTATGCAAAACAGGTGAATGGGTTATTGTGGGTAAAGAGAGGTGAGTAAGGGGGTTAGACATGTATGGTTAGTTCATTGATAGGAAGAATTCCTAGGCTACCTGGCAATGACCCGTAAGTCAAAACAGGGGTCAGGTATACCTCTGCGGGGGTGGGGGTCTCCCTCCTCGGGTGGGTAAAAAGGGGTAGCCGGGCGCTCTCTCTCTGGGATGGTCGTCCGGCGGCTGTGGCTAGGGGCTTGCCATATCACCAGTGTTTGTAATAACCCTCTGTTTATGAGACAGATTTGGGTGTTCTTAACCCCTAAGTGTCGGGGCGCAACATAAGTCGAGTATAATAAATCTGGACTATCTGGCGGCGCTCGACATAGGTCGTGTGGCAATTTCAGCACGTAATGTTGCTGAGAGAGAGAGACAAGTGGTGGCAGGAGAGTAGCGAGCGTATGACTGCTCCAGACCACCGCGGCGAACCTACTGACACGAATCCCACCTCCTCCCTCCCTCTCTCACTCGCTATATACGGAATTGTATGGGGAAAGTGCCGAAATACATGCTTTTTGCACTCGCGTTGCGCGGTTGTTGCAAGAAAACTAGCCATCATAAAAGGATCGTTATGGTGTCATTGGAAAGCTCTGTTTATGCCCTTTCAGGGATAGATACTTGTTTTACGCTCTGGGTCTTATTTTTTTTTTTTTAGGCATGAAAATGGTCACTTAAACAGCCCTATTTTGGCTAAAAACACCCCGCTGGGCGGTACATATAAATAAACCGCCTAGCTCGCTAATAAGGTGTTAATATAAAAACCGAAGGTGCCTTGGCTAGCTGGTTGTAATCAGTTGGTTGTTAATTGCATGGTTTGCTGGATGTGGTGGAGACTGGTTGCTAACTCTGCCACATTTATCTGGAAGTATGGCAATAGCAGTTAGTTACTGGGGAGGCGGCGAGCCTCGCACCGACGACCATTGGGTGCAGGGTTGTGAATGGGTTGTAAGAGAATAGGGTCAATATACAGGAGGCGCTACAATATAGGTAGCAAAATTCTAATGATAGTTTTGGGTTCCTATCATCATATGCTTCATTTCTATATACTTTTTATCCCCAGGGAAAAAAAAAAAAATCTTGGGTTTTTAATTTTGTCTTGGATTTTTTTTTGTTTTTTATTAACCTAACCAAAAAACTTAACCTAACCTAACCTAAATGTATTTGGGGGCTATTAGGTTAGGTTAGGTTAGGTTTTTTGGTTAGGTTAATGACCAAAACAAAAAATCCCAAGAAAATAAATTAAAAATCCCAAGATTTATTTTTTTTTCCCCCCGGGGATAAAAAGTATATAGAAATGAAGCATATGATGATAGGAACCCAAAACTACCATTAGAATTTTGCTACCTATATTGTAGCGCCTCCTGTATATTGACCGAGAATAGATGGCATGCAAGGGGTTAGTAAAGTTCTAATGTTGTTCTGGCCTACGAAGTGAAGGCAGGCTGGATAGGAGTATATATATAAAAGGTTGGAGAGCGTTAGCAACGGAAAAATAAAGGATCTTCAAGAGGTATGAGAGAGAGGCTAGGTCGGACAAGAGTCGAGAAGTGCGGGGTATTTTAATGAGAGGGGGGGAAGCTCAGGGGGCTACAGGGAAATTTGACCCTAAGGTCTCTGGGTGTGGGGATGGCATTAGGCTGCAGTTGATATTGGAGTTTTGAAAGGACGGTGAAAGTACGTTAGCCAAATGCTACCGGGGGATGCAAATACGGGGTGGTATATGAGTCTGGAAAAGATAGAATCATGTGGACTGTGGGGTGGTGGGGGAGAAGGAGGTTAACTGTAGGTGTGTGCTTGACTGTGGATAAAGTAGGGAAAAACATGGTGTATTATTACTCGTCAATATGAGGGGTTATGGACCTATTATTTGACATGATTTCTTGTACGTCTAGGTGTCCCTGGGAACTGCGTTTTCTATGAAATAGACCAAAGAAAAGCGGCAGTTCGTAGGGGTACTTCGTTATTGTTTCGGAATACTATGATAGCTACTGGTAACAAAGGTTATCTATACAATCTCTGGTTGGGGTAAGAATTGGAGTTACAGCATGGTGGCTAACCTCTGTATTCATGGCTGTCTAAGGCTTATGGGGGCAATGGTTCTATATCCTGGTGTACCCGTGGGTATCTTAATTTCTTATGAGTTTGGATATGTGGTTTTTAACATCTACTTCTCGGATGTAAGAACATACATAGATATATGGCTGTCGGATTTGTTGGCATTGGCTCAACTTCGGGACAGGGCATGGGTGTTTTTAATATGAATGTATATTCCTGTTCATCATCATTGTATTTAGAAGTGTAGGACACGAGGGGGTACTGTACGTGAGGTGTGGAAAATGGTCAGTTTAGAAGGGGTAGGTAGGTGCGGCCTGGAGCTGCTTAGCCCTGCGGGCTTGGGCCTGTCTGAATTGGCTGGCTCGGTCAGCTGGTCCTTTCGTTCTGTGGACCTTTCTTTCGGGTGTTTCTGTGTGGTGTTCGCTCGTGGCTTCTGTGGTGGGCTTCTAGTTCTGGGGCATTTTACCCACTATATCACTTGGTAGCCTAGTCCACCCATCTACAACTGTTACCAAACCAATATTTGCCTATATCTTTTCTGAAACTAAATTTGTCTAATTTGAAACCATTTGTTAGAGTTCTTTCGCTATCACTGAGCTTCAGTACATTTTTCATGTCTCCTTTATTTATCCCACTAACTCACTTGAATACCTCTATCATTATCCCCTCTAACTCTGCAGAAAGACATTCGTCTTTCTAACGAATGTAAGCCTAGTTTGGTAAGATTAGGAGTAGTGATGCGTAGTAGGGGATGCGCTAGATAGAGGAAATTATAGGGGCCTGAAAATGCTTGACCAAATCATGAAGGTCTGTGAGAGAGTCCTTGAGGATCTGATCAGGCAAAGCATCTCTATTGATGATATGCAGTTTGGTTTTATGCCAGGACGTGGTACAACCGATGCTATCTTCATAGTCAGGCAGATACAGGAAAGATACTTACTAAAAGGCAGGGATCTTTACTTTGTGTTTGTGGACCTGGAGAAGGCCTTTGATAGGGTACCTAGAGATGTTGTACAGTGGGCTATGAGGAAACTTGGTGTGGAAGAGTGGCTGGTGCATGTGATAATGAAGATGTATGAGGATTCGCGAAGTTCGGTGAGGGTGAAGGGTGTACGGAGTGATGAGTTCGCAGTCCGTGTTGGAGTCCATCAGGGTTCAGTGTTAAGCCCCTCCTCTTTATTATGGTCTTGGAGGCGCTGTCTAGAGTATTTAGAGGCGGACTCCCGTTGGAACTGTTTTATGCAGACGATTTAGTCCTAATAGCTGACAGTATGCAGATGCTGAGGCCAAATTCAGAGAGTGGAGAGAGGGCATGGCGAGCAAGGGTTTAAGAGTTAATATTAACAAAACCAAGGTTATGCATTGTAGTTTGAGACGAGGCAATGTGGAAAAGAGCGGTGCATACCCATGTGCAGTGTGTGGAAAGGGAGTGGGCGTTAACTCAATTCAATGTAGCATCTGTCGATGTTGGGTACACCATGGGAGTAAGCGCTGTAGTAGAATAAAGGGGCCCCTGCCGAAGAATAAGTCAGAAATAGAGAAATTTGAGTGCGTAGTGTGCAAAGGCGAGCTTGTGTTAAGTGATTATCCTGTGGCTGTGAATTTTGGAAATGAGTCTTTGGAGCTGGTGAACAAGTTTTGTTACCTAGGAGATACCATCTCTGCCGGTGGTGGGGCCGAGGCTGCCACTGTTGCTAGAATTAGGTGTGGCTGGGGGAAGTTCAGAGAATTGATGCCAATCCTGACCATGAAAAGAATGCCTCTCCCCCTGAAGGGAAAGGTGTATGCCTCATGTGTTAGAAGTGCAATGACGTATGCCTCAGAAACATGGGCCGTTAAAGTAGAGGATGTCAACAGAATGGAGCGTAATGAGATGAGAATGGTGAGATGGATGTGTGGGGCCAGGCTACAGGATAGAATAACAAATGTTGAGCTGAGGAGACGTTTAGGTATAAAGAGTATTAGCGAGGTGATGCGTACAAGTAGACTGGGATGGTATGGACATGTGGAGAGAATGGATGAACAAAATTGGGTGAAAAAATGCAAGTCTGTGATTGTGGAGGGAGCTGCACCAAGGGGTGGACCGAGGAAGACCTGGGATCGGACTATACGCGCCGATCTCAAATCCAAGAACTTGACAAGTGAAGCAGCCCTTAACAGGGTTGCCTGGAACGCCGCCATTAGGACAAGAGACTGAAACTGCACTTATGTGTGGAACACTCAGTCTTAAAATTTTATGTATGTATGTATATGTACTGGGCGTACCACTACCAACATACAGCATAACTCATCTATAAAACATTAACCTAACCAAACAACCTAACCTAACCTAAACTACTATTCATGTAGTACTAGGTTAGGTTAGGTTAGTTTAGGTTAGGTTAATGTTTCATAGATGATTTATGCTGTATTTCGGTAGTGGTACGCCCACTTCTCCTAATCTTACCCCAAATTTGTTCAACCTTTCTTCATATGGTAGATTTCTAATATTATGAATCATTTTTGTCATTCTTCGCTGTACTCTCTCCAACGAATCTATGTCCATTCTGATACCTAAAGGTATATTCCTACACTTACCCACCCTATTCAACATCTGTCCGACATTAATACAGCACAGAGCAAGCCATGACGTAATGACAGCTGAGACATGGTTTATTTGCGCTACTGTACTTTTGCGCTAATAAGTCTTGTCTCGGCTGTCATTATGATTGGCTCGCTCTGCTGTATTAATGTCTGTCAGATGATGAATAGGGTGGGTAAGTGTAGGAACATGCTTGTATACCTCACTTTAAATGAAGAAATACGGTTTAGATAGGCCTAGTGCGATACCAATTATTGGTACTTATTACCGAAACTACCACTAATTATTTCTCAATATTTGAAGGCTATTATATAATAAGGATGTTGCAAAGATCATGTTAAAATGTGTTTCAACCTCCTGAGATATATTTGAAGGCTATTATATAATAAGGATGTTGCAAAGATCATGTTAAAATGTGTTTCAACCTCCGGAGATATATTTTATGTGCACTATATAAAGTACTGTAAAAACAAAAACTTTCTCCCTATTGACGGCAGTGAAACTCTTATTAACCCTCTGACATATGACGCGATTTTGAGCCTATTGGGGATACTTTAAAGCCTTTGTTACCATCAGGGGTGTTTAGAAACCTTTAGTTTAGTTACTTCAACCTCTGCAGTTGTCTTTGAGTTAGCTGTGGGCAGAAAACTAATTTTGGAGAGGTAATTATAAGAGTGATAGAACTCTATTTATTATTGCTAATCTGGCAACCTTTTCGTCATAAATGCGGGAAAGGGTTAAGCCCCTTACTGTTAAAATAGATGCGGATTTCAATAAATCATGGGGGGGGGGGTTGAGGGGGCAAAGACGCCCCTCAACCCATCCTGTATACAAAGGCAAAATAAATGGTCAATATTTACGAGTCACACCACAGCTGGGATCTCATTTCTAATGGTAGTTTTGGGTTCCTATCATTCTATGCTTCATTGCTATATACTTTTTATCCACCGGAAAATATTTGTTTTTCTTGGCTTTATTTTTATTTTTAGCATTAACCTAACCAAAAAACCTAACCTAACCTAATAACCCCCAAACACATTTAGGATAGGTTAGGTCAGGTTTTTTGGTTAGGTTAAAAAAAAAAAAAAAATGAGACAAGACAAAAAAAAAAAAATCCGGTGGATAAAAAGTATATAGCAATGAAGTATAGAATGATAGTGACAGGAACCCAAAACTACCATTAGAAATGAGATCCCAGCTGTGGTGTGACTCGTAAATATTGACCAAATAAATTTTAATTTAATTTACTCTGAAAATGACTTAATCTGAGTGTTTTAACCCTTTCGCTGTGGGTGACGTT
Organism: Paralithodes platypus; assembly: GCA_032716605.1. NCBI lineage: Eukaryota > Metazoa > Arthropoda > Malacostraca > Decapoda > Lithodidae > Paralithodes > Paralithodes platypus. Next base: position 39,420,554 of record CM064510.1, on the reverse strand, counting down.
CTGGAACGTCCTGGCAATTTGCAGGCTTTAGAAGCCTGTAAAAATCGAGTGTCTGTGGGCGGGAGCGTGAGGGCCCCACCTCCGATCCTCAGAGCAGCCAGCGGCCCACTGAGGTAGACTGTGTCTCGCGTGGGTCTCTCACTGCCTCTCACAACAGTGTAGCCAAGCGAGCGAGTGCTAACAAATAGCGGGTTTCCCGCGTTTCACTGGCACCACTGCGGGTGAACCAGCCCACGTATGAGGCCCGTTCTGGTCTCATTTTGAAGCTATTTTCGCCTAGTTTTCAGCAGAATACAGTGAATTTAATGCAGATGCTTGATTTATCATTCAGGAGTGCCTGAATATGCCCTAAATAGCCCAAAACACCCCGCAGAGAAAGGGTTAAGATCGTTGGATAATGGGAGAAATAAAATTTTCCGGGGATTGTAACTAATTTCAATTACTGTATAATGATGAAAACTACCTAAAACCAAAAAGAAAAACCATGGAAAAATTAGTGGTAGTTTCGGTTATATTTTTCCAATTATTGATCAGAATATACTTGGTGCCGAGACATGACTTATTTGACTAACTGTACACTAAGGGACTATTATAAACAAACTCATTTCCGGAGTAAACGGATAGTAACAGGTTATTAATAGTTCTGGAGGGAGAGCGAGATTTAAAGGGTGGGCTTCTTTCTCACTCATGCATAGCCCCATTAAGACCTTTCGCCCTATTTCTTGTCGGTGCTTTCCTGGCGAGCGATAGCGAGCCTGTTGTTATGACTGAGGTTTAAATATATCAGGGCTCTTATTCATTGGACTAGTAATGGCATAAATGCTACAACGGAAAGCGCTAGATCCAACCTCTGATGTATATTCCCAGTGAACAAAGAACACAAATACTCTCCAGAGTTCTATATGCAATAATAGGTTATTAAACTCTCAATAAATGTGCGTCTACTCTAGGCTTAATGTTATGTGAAAACCGCCTATTACTACCTATAACCGAAGGTGCTTGGTTATGGTATGCAAAGTAAGGTTGTAAGAGAAGTTACAGCTTACGTTACTTTAATCAATAAATGTCAGGCACTCCTGCATGAAAGAAAGTGCACTAAAGTCCTTCAACACCAACAAGGAATCTTCTTTAAATGTTAGATGCTATCAAGATGCTCGAATCGGAAATGGAACCCAAAAAGGCAGGCAGCGGAACAATGCTCGTGCAGGCTATGCACACAAAAAGGCAGGAGATATAATGCAGTCGGAGCCAAGAATATCCTAAACGCCACAACAATAATAATAATCGCCACGACAATGCAGTATTCCTATCAACAAAAAGAGCCTAAGTCGTTTGTGTCTCAATACATCAAACTAGGCTGCGAAATGCTTGTGTAATCATAAACGGGTATGCATAATAAGAGTAATTGGGTTAATATACTTAATGTCTACTATGACTGATAAAGTCTAGCTAGAGTCAATGATACAAGATACTGGTGCGCATGGCATGCCGCATAGCCTAGTGCAAATCTCAAGTCTGTGCGTCAAATATTACGTTATAATGAAGGGTAGCTCTCTTGAGAAACCTTAATACCGAAGTATTAAGCGTTCTCCTGGCGTACCTCAAAGACAAACAACGAGCTTAGAACAGTGCAGAATGGTATAGGCAAAAAGCCCTCATTCGTGCATGCTCTACTCTCAATGGCACACAGACTAGAATTTACCCAATCAATTCCAGTTCTCAGGTATGTCGTGCAGCTTTTAACTAAAGCCAGCACCCATCGGAAACAATACCTTATAGTATCAGACTCCTAGTCTAGCATTATCTAATCCAGCAGAACACTAATAATTATAGGAAGCGGTACTGAACAATATGAATGCCAACCAATGCTTCGTGATCAACTTATCTTAAAACTAAACATACATGGGTTATATAAGACCTTAACGCACAATACAACTGGCCAGCATGAAGCTGATTATGCAGAGTTAACCAGAGGGGGTATACTATTAATAAAAGGTGGTGAAAGAAATGGAAAATGAGAGAGATAGGCAGAGGAAAAGGTTCTCAGGTGCAGAGAGGGGAACAGGTATCAAAGGGATAAGAGGGATGCTTTCTAGAAACCAGATCTGAGGGAGAGAGTAGCAAGGGAGCTGTATGTATACTAGCACTAGCTCGCACCGCGTAGACAAAGCGGTAACAATTCTTTCAGCCAATACCAAAGAAGCCAGCCAAACATGACGTCACCAAGCATGGTAAAAAACTCTTCCAACCAATCCCCAAGAGGCCAGCCAGCCGTGACGTCATCAAGCATGGCAAAAAACACTGCGCGCCTCCTCTCACTCTGTTCTACTCTCTCTCTCTCTCGCTCTCTCTCTCTCAAATCCTATCATTACTACTTAATGATAAAACATATACTTTGCAATTAAATATATAAAGCCTTGACATGGGCGAAAACAAAGAGCCTTTCTGGACTGCCCATGACACGAGCTTTCATTATGAAATAAAGCACACAATAATACATCAACTGTAGCCACATCCACTGCCCTGGCGATCCTAGCGAGTCACTGTAGGACAAGCCATGCGGTTCTAACGGAGTGGTTAACGTCACACCCCCCCCAAGATTTTTCTCAGAGGCCCAAACTCAAAAAAAATCTGATGGTTAGAACCCATGCTATATCTCTACTTCCCATCACCCAGCGGCAGTAAAATATCTGGCACAGTTCTCAACAAAATATTTTACAAAATTATAACCCTCCCCAACACAATAGGTTAAATCATATGTAGTTATGCTCCTCAAGAGCGAGCTTCACTAGCCCAGCATTCTGAGAGGAGTGCAACTCAGAATTACTGCTATAACATACTGAAAAAATTCAACTATCAAAGAAAGAGTTTTTATTTGATTTTTATGTTTTTAATTTGTTTATTTCGGCTGCACTATAGGGGCAAGCCTAGTTTTTTCTTCTATACCAAACGCTCAACTCCTGCTTTACGACCCAATACGCTGCTGGGCTACAACCGCGAGCCAACAAGCACCAAGCGCAATTTACTATTCAAACTAAAGCAGGAGGCTACCCGTGTGTCAATCTACCCAGGATCATATACCCTTGAAAGACAATCTGCAACCACGTTGTCACAACTGGCAATATGGCGTATGTCCAGGTTATATACCAATAACCTTAGTGACCACCTGGTCAGCCTCATATTCCGATTGTGAAACTGGTCCAAGAACTTGAGAGGGTGATGATCTGTGTAGACTACAACGACCGGACCATAGGCTGGAACATAGACCTCGAAATGCCCTGGTGCAAGCACAACTGCCAGCAGCTCCTTCTCGACAACAGAGCAGCTCCCCAGGGCTGAATTGAACTTCTCCGAGCAGAAACTAACAGGATGCTCCAGCCCATCATCGTCCTTTTTCATAAGGACGGCACCAGCCCCCACACCACTAGCATCCGTTGCTAGTTGGATAGGTAGGCTAAAGTCAGGGGCCCTGAGGATCGGGTGAGTGCTCAACAGGTGTTTTACCACTCCAAACGCCTTCTCACACTCAGGCGCCCATTTGAATTTCTTATCCTTCCAGTTATCCTCCACCTGAGCTTGACTGTCCCGTTCTCCTTCTCCACCTTGACTGCTAAACGTCATCACAGGCACAGTGAGAGGCTCAGGGGGGTGCCTCACATACTCCTTCATGAGATTAACATGACCTAACTGATTGCACTTACATCTGTCTGGAGTGGCTACCAAGTAATCCAGGTCCGATAGCCTCTCAACCACCCTATAAGGACTAGTGTACTTCGCGGATACGGGATGACCTACAAGGGGCAGTAGAATCAACACCTCCTGACCCACGTGAAACTCCCTGAGTTTAACCTTGAGGTTGTACCTGTCCTTCATGAGGGCCTGAGAGCTAGTCAAATTACGGCCAGCCAACTCCAGACTGCGCAACATCCGTTCTCGACTGTCGAGGACATACTTGAGCATAGAACAAGGTTTTTCTGCGGCCTCCCATATTTCCTCAACCATATGGAGAGGCCCTCTGACACGGTGTCCAAAGACGAGCTCATTAGGGCTGAATCCCAAACTTTCCCCAGGTACCTCCCGTGCAGCAAATAAAACATATGGCAGGCCAAGATCCCAACCTTTCCCACTCTCAAAGCAACAACAACGAAGCCCAGATTTTAAGGCGTAGTGCCATCGCTCTAACACACCCTGGCTCTCCGGATGATACGCAGATGACACAACCGTAACAGTCCCATTCTGCTGCACTGCTTGAACAAAGAGGTTATAAGTGAAGTTGGATCCTTGGTCTGACTGAATCCCCTGCGGGTAACCATACCGGGAAAAATACACTAGCAAGCTTCGGACCACCGTCTTCGCTGACCCATTTCTCATAGGGTACGCGTCAGGGTACCTTGTTGCTACATCTTCCGACTGTGCATCACTGTCCTCCTCCAACTCGACAGCACCGGTACCACATTCAAGAACCTCCGGGTCTTCTAATTGCAATTTACGAATGTCCGAAGGAGCAAGCTTATCTAAGTGTTTTGCGAAACGACTCATGCCCCCCTCCTACATTGAATTTAGCCTCCCGTTGCTCTCTCTGTGTATTGTTTCTGTCTCTTCGTCTTTTTAAGCCTATCCTCTGCCTTCTTAGTAACAGTTAATGGGTCTTCTCCAGACTCGAAAATTGGTCCTAATAAAGAGTCCCTGAGAATGTCCGTTGATACTAAACTCTCAACCGCATCAACTTTCAACCCCTTCTCGGTACCTTTCCTCCGCTTGTCTAAAGACTGTTGACCAGAATGTGACTCCCTGGATGCAAGAGATCTGGTGACAACACACGCCATAGGTTGCACCTGACACCTCTCAACCCACTCCTGCTCCTCCCTACTCACATCGGCCGGCTTCTCGGCAATGACTAAGGGTGGAGCCTCAGAAGTAGGCCCCGCAAAGTCGTTGCCGAGAAGGAGGTCGACACCCCCAACAGGTAACTTCTCCACAATTCCTACATCCAGGTCACGAGTCACACCATCAACTTCCATCTTCATTCTTACAAGCGGGTATGACCTTGTTGCATTAACTCCCTGAACCACGACCACCCGCGCCGTATTTACAGGTTTACCAGTGAAATTCCTCAACAGTGTTTGCGATGCCCCAGTGTCACGCAAAATTCTCACCTCATGTCTTCTACCCCCCACTCCACACAACCGAGTCCCCTGTGGTCACTAAAGGCATCACGGACAGGAAATAAGCCTTCTGGATCCTTCTGCACTGGCAGTGTATTTACCTCGGAAGAATTGCCTCTAACAAACTCCGATGTCCTCTTGAACACTCCAATGCCGTGAGCAAAAGACACGGCTGCCGGAGGAGGTCGACTAGGGCACTCATTTGCCTTATGACCCTCCTGGTGGCACTTAAAACACATAAATTTCGGTTTCGGCTTATACTGTGATGTAAAAAGCCCCTGACTTTCCTCATACGGCGTGGTGTTAGGTTTGGATTCAGTTTTAGTTTCATTGCTCTTTTGTTTAAATGTGTCATTGCTACGGGAGGGAGAGGATAACGGTCCCTAGCACTTGCATCGTACTTCCGTGAGGACCCGCAACCCCGAATCAACGACAGCCGTAGATCAGCCATTTCTGCTGCTTCTACTAGAGTTCTTGGGTTTTTCTCCTTTAAGTTCAAAGTTAGATCACCGCCCGTGCTCTTAAAGAACTGCTCCAACATCATTAACTGCTTAATTCCATCAAATGTTGTTACCTTCTCAGATCGGAGCCAGTTCCCTATAGCATCGGACAAGTCCCGGGCGTGTTCCAAAAAGGTGCTATCTCTTCCCTTGGTTACACCCCGGAACTTCAAACGGTAAGTTTCTGGTTGCAGTTCGTAAGCCCTCAGGACAGCCTCCTTGAGATCCTCATACACAATACATTACTCCAAAGGTAACGAATCGTAGGCTTTAAGACCCTTGCCTATTAATCTAGAGGATACAAGTGCTGCCCATTTATTCTCTGGCCACTGGTGTTCCTGGCACTTCTTCTCAAAGTGTGCGAAAAATTCTGTTACGCCACTCATCAAACACCGGAACCAGTTTCAATAAGTGCGAGAGAGATTGATCATGAACACGGTTACCAGCCCCAAGTCGCTGTCCCGTTGTCTCTACTCGCGACTTCTCTACATCCATGTCGGCACAGTACCTAGTCGACTCTAAATCAGCTTGAATTTTTGCTAGCTCTATGTGCTGGTGACTTTTTCTCTCTTCTATCTTGGCTAATTCTAATTGCTGCTGATGCTGAAGCTTAGCTAATTTGAGCTGAAACAATAATTCTGGAGTTAACCCTTGAGGAGGTGAAGGTGCTACAATGTTTGAAATTACCGGTGGTCCCCCCCGGGGCAACCCCCCCTGCCAGTCACCACCCAACTGTGGAAGCGTACTCGGGGTTGGCAAACTACTGGGATGGCTGGGAGTCGAGTGTAGGGGAAGCTTGGCCGAAGGGCTCTGAGCATTCAACCCATCTCGCTCACCAGTCACCCTGCCCAGTACACACATTATCAAGTTATCCCTGGTCATGCTGCTAGTACCCGCATGACCGATAGCTGTGGCCAGGCATTGAAGACCGTACCGATCCATACCCTCCAACCGCTCGGCAGTAACAGGCCATTGCAAAAATATCCTAGCATCCTCTTCACAGTTCACCTGATTAACCATTTCATCATGCTGCTGTTCCTCAGTTTCGACATTACGTACTGTGTCTCCATTCTCCTCTGATCCGGTATAAGACATGATGCTCAAAAAAATTCCCACCTCAATATTCAGAAAAGAAGCACCCCAAACTCTTATACCTCAATATACACACAAAAATTCTCGGAAATACTCAAGGGCTATACTATGTTGCAAAAAAAAAAAATTATTCTTGCTGATCCCCGCAAAATATTCCCCAAAACAACAAATGTTCCCTGCTAATAAATGTAGGTTCACCAAATCCTAGGTAAGGTCACCATTTGTTACGACTGAGGTTTAAATATATCAGGGCTCTTATTAATTGGACTAGTAATGGCATAAATGCTACAACGGAAAGCGCTAGATCCAACCTCTGATGTATATTCCCAGTGAACAAAGAACACAAATACTCTCCAGAGTTCTATATGCAATAATAGGTTATTAAACTCTCAATAAATGTGCGTCTACTCTAGGCTTAATGTTATGTGAAAACCGCCTATTACTACCTATAACCGAAGGTGCTTGGTTATGGTATGCAAAGTAAGGTTGTAAGAGAAGTTACAGCTTACGTTACTTTAATCAATAAATGTCAGGCACTCCTGCATGAAAGAAAGTGCACTAAAGTCCTTCAACACCAACAAGGAATCTTCTTTAAATGTTAGATGCTATCAAGATGCTCGAATCGGAAATGGAACCCAAAAAGGCAGGCAGCGGAACAATGCTCGTGCAGGCTATGCACACAAAAAGGCAGGAGATATAATGCAGTCGGAGCCAAGAATATCCTAAACGCCACAACAATAATAATAATCGCCACGACAATGCAGTATTCCTATCAACAAAAAGAGCCTAAGTCGTTTGTGTCTCAATACATCAAACTAGGCTGCGAAATGCTTGTGTAATCATAAACGGGTATGCATAATAAGAGTAATTGGGTTAATATACTTAATGTCTACTATGACTGATAAAGTCTAGCTAGAGTCAATGATACAAGATACTGGTGCGCATGGCATGCCGCATAGCCTAGTGCAAATCTCAAGTCAGTGCGTCCAATATTACGTTATAATGAAGGGTAGCTCTCTTGAGAAACCTTAATACCGAAGTATTAAGCGTTCTCCTGGCGTACCTCAAAGACAAACAACGAGCTTAGAACAGTGCAGAATGGTATAGGCAAAAAGCCCTCATTCGTGCATGCTCTACTCTCAATGGCACACAGACTAGAATTTACCCAATCAACTCCAGTTCTCAGGTATGTCGTGCAGCTTTTAACTAAAGCCAGCACCCATCGGAAACAATACCTTATAGTATCAGACTCCTAGTCTAGCATTATCTAATCCAGCAGAACACTAATAATTATAGGAAGCAGTACTGAACAATATGAATGCCAACCAATGCTTCGTGATCAACTTATCTTAACAACTAAACATACATGGGTTATATAAGACCTTAATGCACAATACAACTGGCCAGCATGAAGCTGATTATGCAGAGTTAACCAGAGGGGGTATGATATTAATAAAAGGTGGTGAAAGATATGGAAAATGAGAGAGATAGGCAGAGGAAAAGGTTCTCAGGTGCAGGGAGGGGAACAGATATCAAAGGGATAAGAGGGATGCGTTCTAGAAACCAGATCTGAGGGAGAGAGTGGCAAGAGAGCTGTATATATATACTAGCACTAGCTCGCACCGCGTAGACAAAGCGGTAACAATTCCTTCAGCCAATACCAAAGAAGCCAGCCAAACATGACGTCACCAAGCATGGTAAAAAACTCCTCCAACCAATCCCCAAGAGGCCAGCCAGCCGTGACGTCATCAAGCATGCAAAAAAACACTGTGCGCCTCCTCTCACTCTGTTCCACTCTCTCTCTCTCTCTCTCTCTCAAATCCTATCATTACTACTTAATGATAAAACATATACTTTGCAATTAAATATATAAAGCCTTGACATGGGCGAAAACAAAGAGCCTTTCTGGACTGCCCATGACACAAGCTTTCATATGAAATAAAGCACACAATAATACATAAACTGTAGCCACATCCACTGCCCTGGCGATCCTAGCGAGTCACTGTAGGACAAGCCATGCGGTTCTAACGGAGTGGTTAACGTCACACTGTATTTTAGGAAGAATCGGCCTTCGGCCGGGACATTTTTCTACCGAAAAATTTACAAATTTAGCTTGAAACGGGGTCTAGGGGGTGTTTTTTAAGCTTGATGGAGGTCTAGGGAGGATGTGTCAACAGTGAAGTATACAGAGATATTTTACCTCTTCTGTACCGACGACGGCTTTTTGGTTTCATGTTGGCTACTATTAGAAGATTCGGTAAATATACAAAAGACGCAAACAAATATAGGTAACACATTTCTAATGGTAGTTCTGGGTTCCTGTCATCATTTCTATATACTTTTTATCCCCGGGGAAAAAAAAAAAACTTAAATATCCAGTTTTACACCAGGGACGATTTTTACAAGTATTTGTTATTTTTGTTTTTTTCTTGTTTTGGGTTTTTTTTAGGAATGTTTTTTTATGAACCCCATCGGAAAAGGCAAACAAAAATAGCCTAACCTAACCGAAAACTAACCTGTCTCGCGACTAACCAAAAACTAACTTGTCTCCGCGACGGTCTAAACCCAGCTCACATTCCCTGTCTATGGGTGCGCGACGGTCTAAACCCAGCTCACGTTCCCTGTTTATATTTTTTTATAATGAATTTCTGACGGGGTGGACATATATGGCAATGAAGTACATGACCTAACTAACATATTTGTCTAAATAATATATCGATGGTTTCGACCCGGTGTAAAACTGGATAAATTCCCCCCCCCCCCAAAAAAAAAAATCTTGTGATTTTTAATTTTTGTCTTGGGATTTTTTTTTTCATTAATCTAACCAAAAAACCTAACCTAACCTAAATGTATATGGGGGCTATTAGGTTAGGTTAGGTTTCTTGGTTAGGTTAATGAAAAAAAAATCCCAAGAAAAAAAAAAAAAAAAGAATATCCCAAGATTTTTTTTTCCCGGGGATAAAAAGTATATAGAAATGAAGCATATAATGATAGGAACCCAAAACTACCATTAGAAATTTGCTACCTATATTGTTGCGTCTCCTGTATATTGACCAAAGATTCTATTCAGTTTATAAAGGGCCTCCAGCAATCCAGCAATCAACAGGCTTCGAACTATCCCACTTAACCCTTTTCACTACCACCGACCCCTTTTAAACTGCACAAAATCGTCTAAATATGGCAAGAATAAAATTAAAAAGACGTTTTGTTTTTTTGTTTTTTTTTTCCCCCCCCCCAACTTACTTCCTCTCGGGCATAGGCTGAGAGCCTTAACATTTAACGCTTTACAATGAACAGTGAAGCCCGTGAGGTCTTGTTCCAGTCTAGGGAGTGAGACCTGTGAAGCACGTAGAGCACAACGAGCACCTGCCATCTTGCCTTCACATGAGGCACGGTGCTCACTCATGGCCCGAAATGACCCCATCTCTGAAGCCACCTCGTTCCCGTGCTGCACTGTCTCAACCCCTACACTCGGACTCTCACACTTACACACACACAACGCCACCTGTTGAGCAGATAACTCACCAGGCATTGCACCCCTATAGCATATTTTGAATATGGGAATATTCATACAGTGCTATTTAATCAGGGAACAATGAGGGTTTTTATTGACGTTTCGGTGGGCTTGTGGTAATGCACTGATACCAGGTACAGCACAAATTCCATCCCAATAATATCTTCCCATTGATACATCGGAATTTGAACCCGGGACCTTTGGATTACCAGACCAGTTCCAAGACCACCACACCTCCCCTTTATTTCATTTCATTCTAGGTATATTTAGACGATTTTGTGCAGTTTAAGAAGGATCTGTGGTAGTAAAGAAGGGTACGTGGGATAGCTCGAAGCCTGTTAATTGACCACTTGTGAGTTCCAATCTATAAGGAAGTTGGAGCTGTAGACATCGACATTAAACAGAAATACAATAATGTAGGTTTCTGCTAGCTAAAAGGTATGTTGAATTTGGTTTTATGTATTTATTTAATTACTAAAACCATGTTATAGCTGGTTATTCTGCTTAATATCGATGTTTACAGCTCCAACTTCCTTATAGAACGAAACTCGCAAGTGGTCAATTGCTGGAGGCCCTTTTTAAGCTGAATATTATCGTCTAATAGTAGCCACAATAAAGTTGATTGGATGGCACCGGTACAGAAATGGTGAATTATAAGATATATTATTATTATGGACACTTTAATTACACTTTTCGTACCTTCTTTAAAACCCTAATATTTGTTTACCCCTTGATCGTGTTTTGACACTTCTGTTTTGGCTATCATTAGACGATTTTGTGCAGCTGAGGAAGGAGCTGTGGGAGTTAAAAGGGTAAGACTGTCTCTATTAACCCTCTGACTTCCACACACCCTTCCTAATCTGAATAAAAGCGTCAAATAATAGCCAAAATAAACAATAAAGAATAAAAATAACTAAATAAAAACAGACCAATATTAGTTCTGTACGAGATCCTGGGTTCGAATCCTGGCATGATATCATGCTTTCATTGATTTCATTTAGGGGGGTTATTGGTGTTACGAACGATGTTAAATAAAAATATATTATATTTTCAGAAATCAGAATGGATAGAGAATGGAGAATGATGGTGATGTTGGTGGTGATGGTGATGGAGATAGCAGTTGCCCAAGGTGAGATGTATAGATAGATAGATAGACGAGAGACGATGTGAGTTAACCCTTTCACGCATATGACGCGATTTTGAGCCGATTGGGGATACTTTAAAGCCTTTGTTACCATCAGGGGTATTTAGAAACCTTTAGTTTAGTATAGTTACTTCAACCTCTGCAGTTGTCTTTGAGTTAGCTGTGGGCAGAAAACTAATTTTGGAGAGGTAATTATAAGAGTAAGAGAACTCTATTTCTTATTGCTAATCTGGCAACCTCTGCGTCATAAATGCGGGAAAGGGTTAACAGATATATACTATATATATTGCCTTCAACACCATTAACAAAACAACTAATTCCTTCTCTCTCTGTATTCCATATTACAGTTTGATTCTGCTCTATGAACTATTATTATTTATTATTTATAATTTTTATTAGTAGTAGTATTAGTAGTAGTAGTAGTAATTTATGTATACAATTTTATTATTATTAGGGGTTCGACCCCTGCGGGGAACCCCTATTGTATTCATTAAATCTACTTATTCATCCAAATTATTTTTCCACGCCGGTTTTTACGCAATAACTCCAGAACCGCTTTTTGGATCGGGATCAAACTATCACAAGAGGTGCGTTTTTGTATTGGGCAACTTTTGATAGGCCTATGCTAAACATCCGACATGGCGGCCAAACAGGTCCGTGGCAGCCGATTTCCCGAAACATTTGACACCTAAATACCGTCTCTCCCATTCATAGGAAATGATTGGGCTTTGGTATATGGACTCCACTACTAATGCTCCGCAAATGTTATAGAAAAGGTTTTGCTTTTTCACGTGGGTTTTTTCCGGCAATCTTGAAAAAAAATTGAATTCCACTTAAAATTCCACATCTTTAAAACTACGCCGATGATCAAAGCCATTTTTGCGTAGTTGGGCGAGGCTCGCAATTCCAAACGTTTTGATACCAAAAGAATATAAATGGGTGGAATAGTTTGGCCGCAGCATTGAAAACGGTCTATTCTTAAATGACTTTAAAACCGTATTAGCTACCCACACAACGTTTTCAGTCTTCAGTCTATAGGCTTCCCCGCATCCCCTAGTTTTGCTTAACAATATTTTAGTTAATCATTCAGATCCATAAATTTTTAAAATTTAACGCTCTCAAAATAGTTAAGAGTCCCTACGAATTCCAGCAATTATTTAACCAACCTACCTATACATACCTACCCTACCAAATAATAATGATAATTCAAATTTATTTTTGGTGAATAGCAGAGTATTGGCTAAGGTTCTTAACAATTCCTCCCTTTGCCAAATGCTTAGTTTAATAACAAAGTTCTAGACCTTCTAAGTTTTGACAATTTTTGGTGTGGTGTGACGTGACTTACCTTTCCTCCTCCCTCAAACAGCAAGCAACGGTATCAGGGCATCAAGAGTATTGCATGCTTCCATAATATTATATATAGTCCCGTTTTTACGCAATAACTCCGGAACCGCTTGTCGGATCGGGAGCAAACTTTGACACAACGTGCATTTTTGTATTGGGCAACTTTCGATATGATATCCAAAATGGCTGCCAGACAAGCCCGTGGCAGCCTTTCACTCCCAACCTATCTCGTCCTATCTAATTTTATGTTGAACTCTATTGTTCTTGATCCCACTATAGCATTCGGTAGCCTATTCCACATATCTACAACTCTGTTACTAAAGGAATAGAGGCAGATAGATCCCTTACACACCCAGTCTCTCTGTCGCTAGTTTGTTTGCACACCGGTACAAATAAGGCAGATCCCTTACACATGCAACTAAGATGAACATGGGAATCTGCAGAGAGACAAGTGGCCCACAGAAGGCAGATCCCTTTCACATCCAACCCATTTCGTCCATCTGACTCTGATTTTATCTTGAAATTCTCTATTGTTCTTGATCCCACTATATCACTAGGTAGCCTATTTCACGTATCTACGACTGTTACGTGAGAGGCAGATCCCTTACACAGCCAATCTCTCTCTCTCTCTCTCTTATTTGCACACTGGTACAAATGAGGCAGATCCCTTACACATGCTACCAAGATGAAAATGGAAGTCTGCAGAGAGCCGATTGGCCCACACACGGCAGATCCCTTTCACACCCAATCCATGTCGTCCTATCAAATTTTATGTTTAACACCTAACGAGCGGCCTAGGCGGTAAATAATATGTAGCCACCAGCGGGGTGTTTTTAGCCAAAATAGGGCTGTTTACGTGATCATTTTCATGCCTAAATAAGACCCAGAGCGTAAAACAAGCATCTATCCCTGAAAGGGCATAAACAGAGCTTTCCAATGACACCGCAACGATCCTTGTATGACCGCTAGTTTTCGTGCAACAACCGCGCAACACGAGTGCAAAAACCATGTAATTCGGTACTTTCCCCATACATTTCAGTACGTAGCGAGTGTGAGAGGGTGGAGGAGGGTGGGATTCGTGTCAGTAGGCCCGCCGCGGTGGTCTGGAGCAGTCATACACTCGCTACTCTCCTGCCACCACTTGTCTCTCTCTCTCAGCAACATTACGTGCTGAAATTGCCACACGACCTATGTCGAGCGCCGCCAGATAGTCCAAATTTATTTAACTTGACTTATGTTGCGCGCCGCTAAAGAAGGGTTAAGCTCTATTGTTATTGATCCCACTATAGCACTCGGTAGCCTATCCCACATATCTACAACTCTTTTACCAAGCGAATAGAGGCAGATCCCTTACATAGCCAATTTCTTTCTCTCTCGCTCTTGTTTGTTTGCACACCGGTACAAATGAGGCATATCCCTTACACATGCAACCAAGATGAAAATGGGAGTCTGCAGAGAGCCAAGTGGCCCACATAAGGCAGATCCCTTTCACACTCAACCCATCTCAAACGTTACCTGTTATTTACACTACTTACTATACACACATTTTATCATATACCTGCAACCAAAACACAATTGTGAGAAATAGGAACATAAAAAAATGGGAGTCTGTAGAGAGCCAATTGGCCCACACAAGACAGATCCTTTTCACACCCAACCCATCTCATAAAAACTCTCCCTAATCTATCTGTCTTCCTTACATTTATGACATCCTAGTCGGTCTCTCTCACAAATGAGAACATAAGAAAACCGGAATCTGCAGAGAGCCGATTGGCCCACACATTTCTGATACCTTTCACACCCAACCCATCCCGTGCTCTCTCTCTCTCATATTTATTGCTATCTTCCTTATGTTTACGACATCCTATTCTCTCTTGCCATACTCTCTCTCCCTCACAAATGAGAACATTACAAAAATAAGAAAACGGGAGTCTGCAGAGTCGATTGGCCTACACATGGCAGATCCCTTTCACACCCAACCCATCTTGTTCTATCAAATTTCAAGTTGAAGCTCTATTGTTCTTGATCCCATTATAGCACTCGGTAGCCTATTCCACTTATCTACAACTGTTACTAAACTAATAGAGGCAGATCCCTTATACAGCCAATCTCTCCCTCTCTTGCTCTTGTTTGTTTACACAATCTGTTCCTTCTGTAGTTTCTCCATGCCCGATAAGTTAAATGATCTTTTGATATCTGTGACACAGCTTTTGTATCAAACGCAATACCCTGCTTGCAAAACCGCTCACACCCCGGACACAGTTGCTTGCAACTTTATTTATTGTTATTATTATTATCACTATTATTATTATCATTATTATTATTATTAGTGGTTCGACCCCTACGGGGAACCCCTATTGTATTAATTAAATCTACTTATTCATCCAAATAATTTTTCCACGCCGGTTTTTACGCAATAACTCCAGAACCGCTTTTGGGTCGAGATCAAACTTTCAGAAGAGGTGCGTTTTTTGTGTTGGGCAACTTTTGATATGCTAAACATCTGATATGGTGGCCAAACAGGTCCGTGGCAGCCGATTTCCCCTAAAAATTTGACACCTAAATACCGTCTCTCCCACTGATAGAAAATGATTGGGCTTTGGTATATGGACTCCACTACTAATGCTCCGAAAATGTTATGGAAAAGGTTTTGCTTTTTCACGTGGGTTTTTTTCCGGAAATCTTGAAAATACTTTAATTCCACTTAAAATTCCACATCTTTAAAACTACGCCGATGATCAAAGCCATTTTTGCGTAGTTGGGTGAGGCTCGCAATTCCGAACGTTTTGATACCAAAAGAATATAAATGGGTGGAATAGTTTGGCCGCATCATTGAAAACGGTCTATTCTTAAATGACTTTAAAATCGTATTAGCTACCCACACAACATAAGAAAGAAAGAAAATGGGAGTCTGAAGAAAGCCGATTGGCCTAAGCAAGGCAGATCCCTGTCCCACACAACCCCAATTCAATTACAAAGCCCAATTATAGGCTCAACACTCTAATACCCTGAGGATCATCTTGCCAAAACGGTTAGAGATTAATGCAGGATTATGGGGGTCTGCAGAGCGCTGATTGGCCCAACCCGGCTGATCCCCCTTCACACCCAACCCTTCTCGTCCATATGCTTATCCAATTTTATCTTAAAGCTCCATACCGTTTTAGATCCCACTATAGCACTTGGTAGTCCATTCCACCCATCTACAACTGTTACCAAACCAATATTTGCCTATATCTTTTCTGAAACGAAATTTATCTAATTTGAAACCATTGGTAAGAGTTCTTTCGCTATCACTGAGCTTTAGTACATTTGTCATGTCCCCTTTGTTAATCCCACTAACCCACTTGAACACCTCTATCATAACCCCTCTAACTCTGCGTCTCTCTAACGAATGTAAACCTAATTTCTTGAACCTTTCTTCACACGGAAGATTTCTAATATTATGGATCATTTTTGTCATTCTACGCTGTACTCTCTCCAATGAATCTATGTCCATTCTGTAATAAGGACACCAACATTGGACAGCATAATCCATATGGGGTCTCACTAATGACAAGTAAAGTTTTAAGATAACATCAGCAGTTCTGTTACTCACACTCCTAGAGATGAACCCGAGAATCCTGTTTGCCTTATTACGAACGCTTATACACTGTTTTCTAGTCTTCAAATCATTGCTAACAAACACACCTAGATCTTTCTCGCAGTCTGAATTTTCTAATTCTAAATTAGCTAGTTTATATTTAACATTTGTTTGCATCTTTCCTATCTTTAATACCTTGCATTTGTCAATGTTAAACTTCATCTGCCAATTTACTGACCATTCATGTAAGGTATCTAGATCCCTTTGGAGGCACTCTATATCGCTATCTGAATCAATTGATCTCTCCATTTTAGTATCGTCTGCGAATTTACTTATCCTACTAGTTATACCTAAACCTAGGTCATTTATGTATATAAGAAACACCAGGGGACCTAATACCGATCCCTGGGGGGACACCACTTTTGACCGCTCCCCACTCTGACTTGGTACCATTTATGCTGACTCTCTGTTTCCTACCAATTAGCCATGACCTAATCCATCCCAACAACGATCCTCCTATTCCATGTGCTTCAACCTTTCTCATCAATCTCTCATGAGGGACTCTGTCGAAAGCTTTACTGAAATCTAAATAAATAATATCATATGACTTGTCACTATCTACTGCTTCATATACCTCTGAGAAAAAGCTAAGCAAATTAGTAAGGCAAGAACGTCCCTGAGTGAATCCATGCTGAGAAGAATTTATTAAGTTAAATTTTTCTAAGTGGCTTCTAATTTTCCTAGCAATAATAGACTCTAGCAACTTTCCTATGATTGATGTGAGACTAATGGGACGGTAATTGGATGCTATCGATTTATCACCTTTTTTGAAGATCGGAACTACATTTGCAAGCTTCCAAGCTTCTGGAACTAAACCTGTTTCTAATGACTTGTTAAATAAAAATGCTAATGGGCTACTTAACTCATCTCTGCATTCTTTTAATACTCTGGGTCTAGCATATACCTCGTCAGGACCAGGCGATTTTTGAGGTTTCAGTCTGTCAATTTCCTTAAGCACATCATTTCTACTTATACTCACTGTACTTAACATATTTTCTATACTATCACTATATACCATATTGACTTCTGGAATCAGTGCCAAATTTTCATTATTGAAAACGGAAAGAAACTGACTATTTAATGTACTGCACATTTCTAAATAATTTTCTGTTATTTCTCCTATTGAAGTTTTTAGGGGCCTATTACATTTCTAACTTTAGATTTCAGTCTTCAGTCTATAGGCTTCCCCACATCCCCTAGTTTTGCTTAATAATATTTTAGTTAATCATTCAGATCCATACATTATTAAAATTTAACTCTCAAAATAGTTAAGTCCCTACGAATTCCAGCAATTATTTTTATTATTTTTATTATTACAGTTCGATTCTGCCGCCCCAGGAGCTACGCCTGCGTGTCTTTCAGTCAGTGTAGGAATTTCCAAGGCCCCTTCCAGTCATGTGCGGGAGGCCAAGGGGAACTTAAGGTGGGTTGGTTTTTAAGACTTTTCGCCCCAATGGTTATTTTTAAGATTTTGGTGATTTTTTTCCCAAGACCTATCAGTTTGGTGATTTTAAGACACTATGCCCCATTACTTTGCTGATGTTAAGACTTTATATCCCATTACTTTGGTGATTTTAGGATTTTACAACCCATTACTTTGGTGATTTTAAGACACTATACACCCCATTACTTTGGTGATTTTTAAGACTTTATGTACCATTACTTTGGTGATTTTAAGACTTTATGCCCCATTAGTTTAGTGATTATAAGAATTTTTGCCCTATTAGTTTGGAAAAATATATAAATATATCACTATCATCAATCTGATGCCCCACTTGCTTCTAGAGGAAGCGCCCCAAAAGGGATGGCCATGGCAGAAACTGCCTCCAGGCTCCCAGACATGCCTCCACTGACCTACTCCACAGTACCACCTCCACTAAGTGGATTATGACCCTTAACACTGAAGGAACAGACCCAGAGCAGTCTCAAACCAGGATGGCAGTTCCACCAATGTTTGGCTATTATATTTGCCCCAGTGGGGCCCTGGCTGGAAGCATACCAAACACAGGAATGTTCTGAAGATAGGAACCAGTGGTCCACTGCTTCAGAAGCTGATTGTACCACCAAAGTGGTGGGCGGTGGGGTCGCTGCATCCCTACGCCAGAGAGAAAAAGGCCAACTTGTGCCAGTGGGCTGTGAGAGTAAGACGATATTAATACCTGTCGCCCCATTTCTGTCAATTTTAAGACCTTTCGTGCCATTTCGTGTCTATTTTTTCCGGGCAAGCGATAGCGAGCCTGTAAATTTAAGGGTACACCATTATGGCCCCACTGCCTTCACCACTCAGTAAAATAGTTAGAAATAAGAATGATGAAAAGGTAAATTCAGAAATAAATAAATAGACCACAAAATAAACTCTGAACTGAATCGGCGGCATAGAGAATGACTCATGACAGTGACTAAAAATAATCACAATGATAATAATAATTATCACAATATTAATAATTATCATAAAATTAATAGTTAATAATAATGATATACCTCGAAACGCCAATACTTCCAAAGAAATTCAAATACACTCCGATCACATCACAGCACTTTAATTACAATAACTATTAATACACGTGATGTAGACAAATTCAAAATAAATTAATATACTTAATAATTATTTCCCATCAGGTATGCTGTCCCAGGTCAATCGGCATCGAGTTCCCGACAGAGGGTGGCGAGTTGCTTCTACCACCCAAGTGTCGTTCCGGAGCGCCCAGACGCAGACGCGAGGTGTCCGCGTTCATATCGGGAAATGAGCAGTTCGTCACAGGGGGCAAAAACGTGGAATTGTCACAGCCGTTCCCCTGGATGGCTGTACTGGGATATAATTGTGAGTTTGTATTATGTAGTACCCAGATTTTTACCTTTGGTATTATTTGAATGGTTCGGCCATATGGAACGTATGGAAAGCGAGAGAATGACTAAGAGGGTGTACGAGAGCGAGGTGGAGGGACAGAGGGGGAGAGGTAGACCGAATATGAGGTGGAAGGATGGAGTGAGGAACTACATGAACGAAGGCGGTGCTGGTTGGGGGGAGGGGCGTCGACTGACTGGGGACAGAGGTGCATGGGGGCGGTTCGTTCGTGGCCACCCCTTCGGGGATCACGGCGTCAGGCAATAGATAGATAGATAGATAGATAGATTATTTGAAGAATTGTGTGTACGAAGATAAACAAAGACAATCGATGACCGAAAAGCAACTATTGTAGCAAAGATATTTTGAATCTCAATGATACAGGCCATTCCCATTTTCTTTAGATGTTGCTGGGGAAGTTCAGAGAACTGCTGTCAATTCTGTCCATGAAAAGAATGCCTCTCCCCTGAAGGGAAAGGTAAGGTAAGGGAAAGGTTGCCTCATGTTTTAGAAGTGCAATGACGTATACCTCAGAAACATGGGCCATTAACCCGGGAACTGCGGGGAGACTCTTATGAGTGAGTGAAAAAAAAAATAAACTTTTGACATCGAAATTTTTTTTTTTTTTTTTTTTTTTTTTTTTTTTTTTTTTTTTGGCCCCTGAGCCATGCAAAATCTCAGTCCTCTACCTCCCCTCCTTCCCCACTTTCCTCCTCTCCTTCAGTTATCACCTATTTTCCCTGTTATTCCCTTATTCTGAGGTATATTTTCGTGCTAACATTAGCGAGTTGCAAGCAGGGTGTTGTCATCACTGATGGCAAGCGAGTGCAAGAGAGAGAGAGAGAGTATCGATCGACTGTGTCTCAGTGGCCTTGGGGAAAATTGGCGGGAAAGCAGATTGCCTCACCCATACATTATACAACTCGCGGGCTATATCTCCGATTTTGACCATCTAAACGCTGTTTTCACTCGTTTTATTGTTGTTTCAGGTTAATACCTTTATAATCAACCCATAATAGGCGCATATGGATAAGTATTAATGCTATTAATGGCACAATGAATATTTTAGTGACGGAAACACCTCAAGTACATCAGCACAGGGGGACGTTTCCAATTACCCCCATGCGCACTTCAGAGGTTAAAGTAAAGGATGTCAACAGAATGGAACTTAATAAGATAAGAATGGTGAGATGGATGTGTGGGGCCAAACTGCAGGATAGCATAAAAAATGAGCTGAGGAGACTTTTAGGTATAGGCTAAAGAGTATTAGCGAGGTGATGCGTACAAGTAGACTGGGATGGTATGGACATGTGGAGAGAATGGATTAAAAAAATTGGGTGAAAAGATGCAAGTCTGTGATTGTGGAGGGAGCTGCACCAAGGGGTGGACCGAGGAAGACCTTGGATCGGACTATACGTGCCGATCTCAAATCTAAAAACTTGACAAGTGAGGCAGCCCTTTACAGGGTTGCCTGGAACGCCGCCATTAGGACTGCACGTATGTGTGGAGCACTCGGTCTTAAAATTATATGTATGTATGTATGTTACTAACGCAGACCTTTCCTGTTTTCCGTCGCAGCCAGGACCAACCCCATCTGGGCGTGTGGTGGGTCGCTCATCACCGCGCAATACGTCCTAACAGCTACGCACTGTGTACACGCAGACTACACCGGAGGATTGACGTTGTGAGTAATATTTTCCGTGGGTTTGCTTAGGTTATTATATGGTACGGGCAAGAGGTTAGGAATCCTCCTCCCTTTGTAAAATGATCTTACTATTCGAGACAGAGAAAGGGGCGAGGGAATGCGAAAATGGTCCCGAACTCTTAAGAATTGGAACTTTAAATGTTGTTTCTGTTCGGGCTCTGTCTCGAGTCGGCCACCCCCAGCTATGGAATATGTTCCTGAGTAATTAAGGAACACTCAATTCTTAACATTAATCATCCATTACAAACTCCAATGTACTTGAATAAACTAATGAGAGCATATAGTCCTCCCGGGATTCGAACTCGGGATACCACACCCAGAACATATAAGCATCTAAACCATTACACCACCAACACAGTAATTACAGGATATCTTTACAAAACCATAATATACAATAGTTAACCCAAAGAAATTATAGTTTTCTGTAATTTGCTAATAAAAGAAAACTTATTTAAATGGGTAACTAAAATATAATAATGAAGACCCTTGCAATTAACATGCACTTACTCTCACTGTATGTACAATCGCGCTAAGAAGTCATGACTCGATTGCCAGTACCTTTTGTTCAGAAAGTGCTATCTGGCAACTATTGAGGTTCTACTGTATTCATATATTACACACCGGGGAGAACTGTATTGAAGGAAACGATACCAAAAACACGATATATAAGTATTGTTACAATATATTTATCTCATTATGTGAGAGCAAACCAAATAATACGAAAGTTGAGACTAACCCGAACGATTTTTTTTTAAAACTCGTAGTATTTCGCTCACTAGATTCAGGATTAAAATGTGGAGCAAGTCTCTTAATGCTTGTATTACTTTTTAAACCAACAATACTGGTAGAAAAGTATCTCATAAAATTAAAACTAACAGATAAAACTAATATTCAAATCATAAGTGTCAATAAATCACTTAAATAAACATATTACAGATTGTTTTTTCCACATTTAATTCTCTATGTGGGACAACAGTCTGCCTGAAAAACAAGCGGTCTCTAGTATATTTTGGAAGAAAGCTTGAATACTCGAGAACAGCTTGTAATTTGTATAGACAAACGATGAATTTTTACTTTTAAAATATATAATAACCCATAGGGAGACCCATATAAAAACGGAAGATGGAAAGGCAAGTGTAAAAGGACAAAGGTGAATATATACGCAAAGAGATATACTCTCCCTCATATCCTGACAATGACTGACTGGTCGCTGAAATCGGCTGAATATCCTACCGTTCCTACGGGCCTGGGAGTGCAACATGCTAGATAGCGCATGTAAATTAATTACTCTCATTATTCTATAAAGAAATTGTAAACAAACATTACTTATATTTATTCAAACTTCAACATAAATCAAAATTGGAGGGCATAAATAGGTTAATTTTCTAAGTAGGCCAATTATTGGGAATATCCAAAGACCTATAGTTTAAAATTAGGAAACGACCGGGCTCCATGGGGCAGTGGAGAGTTGCCAGCGGTAGCCAGATTTGGGAACTATTGTCCGATCCTTAGAAAAAGCGAGTTATGACTTCTTAGCGCGATTGTACTTAAGGGGTGATGGGTAATTTTTCTGGTACCCCTTCTTCCTCATGGTTAGGCCCATTAGTTTGGCAATTTTATGACTTTACACCCCATTTCTTTGTCAATAATAAGTCCTTTCGTGTCATTTAGGTGTTGATTTTCTCCTAGTGAGCGATAGCGAGCCTGAAGTTTTAAGAGGAACCGGCCTTTGGCCAGGAAAATTTTCTGCCGAAAAATTTAGGCTATATATTTTTCTTGAAGGGGGGTCTAGGGGGTGGTTTTCTTAGCTTGATGGAGGTCTAGGGAGGAAACTAAATAAATAATAAAAAGATTTATATAAATGAGCAAATAAATACGCACATTCCCCCTTAACCATTCACAGGTCGGTGGTGCGTGTGGGGGACCTTGACCTATCCACCGCGAGGGACTGTGAGTCGGGTGAGTTCGGTGAAGTGTGTGCCCCGACCCCACAAGACTTCTCCCCGACGAAGATCATCACTCACCCGGACTTCAACACCCGGACGTCTGTATCCGACGACATCGCCCTTATCCGCCTCGACAAGAAGGCCTCGTTCAATAGTAAGTTATTTCCAGGCTGGTCCTATCCAGAGTGAGGTTTGGCATCCTCTACCCAACCTTAGCCGTTTCTGTCTGTCTCTTTTACTGTACTACTTTTCCTTCTGGGGGCGAGAGCTAGGAATCCTCCTCCCCTTGTAAAATTCACCTACAAAACGAGACATGGTAAGGGGCGAGGGAATGTGTAAGTGGTCCCGGACTCTAAGAATTGGAACTTTAAATGTGATTCTGTTCGGGCTCTTGTCTCGAGTTGGGCATCCCTAGCTATGGGGTATGTGCCTGAGTATATACATACTGTACATACATACATATATTTCCAAACCATCTTTTTGATAGACAAGAAGGCCTCGAAAGTTATATTAGCAGACTTTGGGGGGCACTCGTAACATGCAGCCTGCCTTTTGTCTCCTTTTATACACATACAAAAAATACAAAAAAGACTATATTTTCTGGGTGAGCGATAGCAATCCTGTAATTTAAGAGTTATTTTACTTTGCTCAGGAAATGTTTGTACTGAAATATATAATGTTTAGCTTGGAGCTGGGGAGACTTAATTTGAGTGTGACCCTCTTAGCTGCAACATTTTCTACCAAAAAATGTACAAATTTATCTGTCTAAGGGGTCTTTTTTTAAGCTTGATGGAGGTCTAGGGAGGAAACTAAAAAAAAAAAAAAAAAATTGTATATAATTATATCAACCAATAAATAATCTCTTTTGTATCTTCCAGGATTCGTAGGACCCATATGTCTTCCCGCCCCCGGTGTGGGGGTGAAGGCGGCGCTGGGTCGAGCGAGGAACGGTGAGCTGGCCGGGTGGGGGCTGAACGAGACCCTGGGTAACACCGTCTCTGTGCTGCAACACGCCGTGATACCCTTTGTGGAGAAGGCTCAGTGCAACCAACACTTCCCCAAGCTCGTCCCGGAACAGGTAGGTTAATTAACCCTTTCACGCACGTGTGGACTCGGGGGTTGCCGATTAGCAATAATAAATAGAATTATCTCAATCTTATAATTTCCTTTCCAAAATTAGTGTTCTGCCCACAGCTCATTCAAAGACAAATGCAGAGGTTGAAGTAAATAAACTAAAGGTTTCTACACACCCCTGATGGGTCACAAAGTATCCCAGAATAGGCTCAAATCGCGTCCTGTACGTGAAAGGGTTAAGGAGAGCTATAGCGTTTACCTCGTGGGTCTTTTGGACTATAATCGTGCATGAGTGAAGTACCCTTCTAAACAAACCAATCTTATTTCCAGGTCTGCTTTGGAGGCGCGAAGCAAGACTCGTGTCAGGGTGATTCAGGGGGCCCGGTGTTTGTCCGGGGTCGGTCCGGCATCGTCCTGCTGGCGCTGGTGTCTCACGGTTTCGACTTCCGCTGTGGGACCTTAGGGGTTCCTGCCGTCTACACCGACGTCACCGCCTACCGGAGCTGGATCGTCGGGAAGTTGGAGCCGTGAGGAGATGCTGCGGAATGGGAGCGGGGGGAAATGGGGATATAATAGATAGAGACTTGGAGATATAGAGATGCTGGGAGATATATAGACACTGAGAGAGGGGCATGGAGGGAGATGGAGATATATAGATAGAGATGCTGAGAGATATATAGAGAGATAGAGGCATTGAGAGATGGAGAATAGAAGCATGGAGAGATACATGCTGTGAGAGGTGTGGAGAGATGGGGATAGGACACCATATGAGGAGGAGCACTTCATTGACAACGTTTCGCAGATAGTTAACTTGCTCATGTAGTAATGTACATCCCATGTGGTGGATTGTGTTCTTTTATTTATAAATTATTATATTACTTGAGCGTTGTTTCCACATAGCTATTTTGATTAGTTATTTTGTCTTTTTACTTTGTTCGTATAAGTTATGGTTTGTTTATTTTGCAAGTTTTATATTATAATAGCTTCATCACGTCACGCTTCAAATCATTGTCAATAAAGTGCTTCTCCTCATATGGTGTCAATATTCATTCTGTCAAATATTTTAAGATATTTTAACAGATTCATATCACCAACTCGCCAATTAACTTACAAATAACCCTAATTAATGGAATCAATGAAACTGGTGAATAAAAGAGGTACTCCAAGGATTCGAACCTAGGATACTCACACGAGACATGCAGAGATAGCAAATAGGGACACTGAGAGATATTTTATATACAGTATGCTCTTTTTTATATTTATAATCAAATGGATGATATAGGCAATTGACAACTTGCGAGTTTCAGTGTAAGGAAGTTGGAGCCGTGAACATCGATTATAAAGAGAAATGCAATACTAATGTGGGTTTCTGATGGATAAAAAGTATGATAAATTTGGTTTTATATATTTATAAATTTATTAAGACCGTATTTTAGCTGGTAATTCTGATAAATATTGACAGCCACAGCTCCAACTTCCTTATAGAACGAAACTCGCAAGTCGGCAATTATAGCTTTTTAGTTGAGGATTTTCTGTTTTCTGGCTAATATTAGATGATTTTCTGTAGATTAGGAAGGGTATTTTTTTTCTATGTGGATGAGGGAGACAAAAGACAGCTACCCGTGACAAGTGCCTCCCCCAGAATTGAAGGAGTGAGATTTTTTTTTTTTTTTTTTATGGAAGTCGGAGGGTTAACTGAGATAGTGTTTACCCTTTTGCATGCTCACAGATCCTTCCTAAACTGCAAAAATAATTAAGATACCTTACAATGTTCAATACACGTTTTATTTCCCACCTTCCAAAAAACCCACTATAGTTTATTCCTTATAGATAGGCCAAAAATCCTTACCCTTAACACTATCTGGTGCAATGTCTTGGGGGTTCTTATATTTTACTTGATTATTATTGAAGGTTGTAATTATATTTGCCATTTTCGAATAATTGATATTTAGTTTAGTTTAGACTTAGGAAGGTGTATTTCCAGACTACCTTCAAACTAAATAATCTTCCCCCAAACCCTCTTAAAGTTAATTTGTAAATTTTTCGGTAGAAAATGTCACGGCCAAAGGCCGATTTCTCACAAATTGCAGGCTCGCTATCGCTCGCCCAGAAACAATAGACACCTGAATAGAGCGAAGTTTGTAATCATCACCAAATTAATAAGGTGAAATGTCTTAAAATCTCCAAACTAATGGAGTATAATGGAGTATAACAGGGAGGAGGATCAGAACAGATCCGCCCTGCATCGAATAGGGTTAAGGGGAGACAGGCGCATTTATTTGCTTATTCAGTTATCTTTTTATTGGTTTATACAGTAGATGTGTGTGAATTTATATTTTGTTTTGTTTTGTTGTGTTCCTGTTTTTTTTTGTTTTTTTTCTATGTGATTGAGGGAGGCAAAAGGCAGAACTGTCTATAGCGAGTGCCTCTCCCATAGTTGAAAGAGTGACAGGGTCAAAATCAAGGGACGTTCGAGCCAAAATGCCTGAACACACAGAGTTTGAAGCAATTTAAGTCTTAGGAAGAGGGAAAGACTGATTCTGGGAGAGAGTTCCAGAGCTCAGCTGTTGAGTAGAAGAAAGACAGAGTAAAGTTTCACTCTCGGGTTGGAGAGCTGCACAGAGCAGGGGTAGGACTGAGTTGCAAGACTGGTACCACGTGCCCTACGTAAAGGAGGTGGTATACACTGGGAAAGCTCTGAGGAACACTGATTATTATAGTAGCGATAGAATAGCGAGAGAGCTGCAACATTGCAGCGGAGAGAGAGAGATTGCAGAGAGTTGGTGAGTGGACGGGAGTTAATGATACGAAAGACCTTCCTTTCAACTTTGTCTAGGAGAGCGGTGTGAGAGGAACCTCCCCACACGTGAACAATACTCAATACAAGGACGCACTATGCTCCTGTACGGAGCAAGAAGCTGTGCAGGGGAAAAGAACCTAAGGCGGCTGAGCACACCCATCTTCTGGGAGGCTGCCTTAGCAAGACTGGTAATATGGTCCTTCCAACTGAGAGCAGAAGAAAAAGAGACTCCAAGAATATTGAGAAAAGATGAAGGATTGATTTTTGTATTGTTGAAGAATAAGGGATAGTCCACTGGGAGTTCCTTACGGGTAGATAGATGGAGAAATTGGGTTTTAGAAGCATTAAAGGTAACTAGGTTTTCTCTGCCCCAATTGGAGATGGTATTTAGATCAGAATTAACCCGTTGAGCCCTGGCTAGTTATAATATTTTGTTCACCCCAGTCCCAAGCCATTTTCACTTATTTTTTTTGTTTGCTAAAATGGAAGACAAGGATGAGAAATGAAAAAAAAAAAAAAAAAAAAATCACCTCTACATTTTTTTTGGGGGGGGGGGGCCTCAAAAAAATTTGTTGAGCCAAAATGGAAGAGAATGGTGAGAAATGAACACACAAATAAAAAAAAACTCATTTCGGTCATTTGGGGGGCGGGGGGGTTTCAATAGTTCGTCTCCCCCGCATGACCACCCGCCCGGGAGCACTAGGGTAAAAACTGAGTATGGCATTGTACGGCATACATCCTAAGGAGTATCTCACATAAATCTCAAGCCTCTAGCTCCCATACGACCGGAGTAATGAAGGTTCAAAGTGGCGGTTAACTAGGGGTGTAAACTATCCCCACTAAGCCCACCACCACCAGCCGCTTGGCTGTCTCGGCCCGCTCACACCTACTGGCCCGGCTCCCACACACACTACGGTACCTCCCCCTCCTATTCTCCCGCCATTTCCTACCTTACGAGCCACGTAAGTGTTTTTTATATGTCGGACGCACGTGATGCGTCGCTGGGAGTTGGTGATCAAAGACTGCCGACGCAACACGTGCGACGCTGGGTCTCAACGGGTTAAAGAGCTCTATGGCTTCATTAAGTTTGTCGTTGAGGGATTGCTGGCTGGGGCGTTCTGAAAAATTAATGGAGTAGTGTAAGGTTGAGTTGTCTGCGTATGAATGGATGGGAATTGAGGTACAGTTGAGATCATTTATAAAAATTAGAAAGAGAACAGGAGATAGGACAGAGCCCTGAGGAACACCGTAGTTTATAGGGTGAGGAAGGGAACAATGGCCGTCCACAACCGCTGCTATGGAACAGCCGGAAAGGAAATTAGAGACAAAGGCACAGATGGAGGGATAGAAACTGAAGGAGGGTAGTTTAGAAATTCAAGATTTGTGCCAGACTCTATCGAAGGATTTCGATATGTGTAGTGCAATAGAAAAAGTCTCACCGAAGTCCCAAAAGGAGGATGACCAAGAGTTAGTAAGATATGAAAGAAGATCACCAGTAGAACGACCCTTAAGGAAGCCATACTGGCGATCTGAGAGCATAATTATGAGAAGAGAAATGCTTAAGAAATTTGGAAGCAACAATAGTTTCAAAAACTTTAGAAAGACATGAGATGAGAGCAATTGGACGATAGTTGGAGGGTTGAGAGCGGTCACCCTTCTTTGAGACAGGTTGAATGTGAGCAAACTTCCAGCATGAAGGGAAGACGTTAGAGGATAGACAGAGACGAAAGAGTTTGCCTAGGCAGGGAGTCCGCACGTAAGCACAGTTTTTGAGAACAACAGGAGGAACACCGTCCGGACCGTACGCCTTATTAGTATTAAGCCCAGAGAGGGTAGAAAGTACATCTTTAGAAGAGATTAGGATATTAGGCATAAGTAAAAGAGAGGAGGGTGGAGAGGGAGGAATAGCACCGGAATCATCCAAGGTGGAGTTTCTAGCAAAAGTTTGAGCGAAGAGTTTAGCTTTGTCAGAGGAAGAAGTGATGGTTGTGCCATCAGAATGGGAAAGGGGAGGGAAAGACGAGGAAGAGAAATTGTTGGAGAGTTTTTTTACTAGATGCCAGAAAGCTTGGGAAGAGCTAGAGATGGATAGTTCAGTGCATTTATTATTGATGAAAGAGTGTTTGGCAAGTCGAAGAACAGATTTGGCTTGATTCCGGGCAGAAACATAGGAAGAATGAGAGTCTTGAGTTTAAAGGCGTAGGTACCGTTTGAATGCTTCCTCCTCATTGCGGACAGCAGTAGAACAGGCGTGAGTAAACCAAGATTTTTTAGCATTAGTCTGAGAGAAAGAGAATGGAATGTATGCTTCCATGCCCGATAGGATTACCTCGGTAATGCGTTCAGCACTCTCCGAGGGTCCCCGGATGGTCCGAGGGTCCATCTTCTGGGAGGCTGCCTTAGCAAGACTGGTAATATGGTCCTTCCAACTGAGAGCAGAAGAAAAAGAGACACCAAGAATATTGAGAAAAGATGAAGGATTGATTTTTGTATTGTTGAAGAATAAGGGATAGTCCACTGGGAGTTCCTTACGGGTAGATAGATGGAGAAATTGGGTTTTAGAAGCATTAAAGGTAACTAGGTTTTCTCTGCCCCAATTGGAGATAGTATTTAGATCAGAATTAACCCGTTGAGCCCCGGCTAGTTATAATATTTTGTTCACCCCAGTCCCAAGCCATTTTAACTTATTTTTTTTGTTTGCTAAAATGGAAGACAAGGATGAGAAATGAAAAAAAAAAAAAAAAAAAATCACCTCTGACATTTTTTTTGGGGGGGGGCCCCGGTGGGGGGTTGGGGGGGGAGCCTCAAAAAAATTTGTTGAGCCAAAATGGAAGAGAATGGTGAGAAATGAACACACAAATAAAAAAAAACTCATTTCGGTCATTTGGGGGTGGGGGGGGGGGGGGGGGGGGGGGGGTGTTTCAATAGTTCGTCTCCCCCGCATGACCACCCGCCCGGGAGCACTAGGGTAAAAACTGAGTATGACATTGTACGGCATACATCCTAAGGAGTATCTTACATAAATCTCAAGCCTCTAGCTCCCATACGACCGGAGTAATGAAGGTTCAAAGTGGCGGTGAACTAGGGGTGTAAACTATCCCCACTAAGCCCACCACCACCAGCCGCGCGGCTGTCTCGGCCCGCTCACACCTACTGGCCCGGCTCCCACACACACTACGGTACCTCCCCCTCTTATTCTCCCGCCATTTCCTACCTTACGAGCCACGTAAGTGTTTTTTATATGTCGGACGCACGTGATGCGTCGCTGGGAGTTGGTGATCAAAGACTGCCGACGCAACACGTGCGACGCTGGGTCTCAACGGGTTAAAGAGCTCTATGGCTTCATTAAGTTTGTCGTTGAGGGATTGCTGGCTGGGGCGTTCTGAAAAATTAATGGAGTAGTGTAAGGTTGAGTTGTCTGCGTATGAATGGATGGGAATTGAGGTACAGTTGAGATCATTTATAAAAATTAGAAAGAGAACAGGAGATAGGACAGAGCCCTGAGGAACACCGTAGTTTATAGGGTGAGGAAGGGAACAATGGCCGTCCACAACCGCTGCTATGGAACGGCCGGAAAGGAAATTAGAGACAAAGGCACAGATGGAGGGATAGAAACCGAAGGAGGGTAGTTTAGAAATTCAAGATTTGTGCCAGACTCTATCGAAGGCTTTCGATATGTGTAGTGCAATAGAAAAAGTCTCACCGAAGTCCCAAAAGGAGGATGACCAAGAGTTAGTAAGATATGAAAGAAGATCACCAGTAGAACGACCCTTAAGGAAGCCATACTGGCGATCTGAGAGCATAATTATGAGAAGAGAAATGCTTAAGAAATTTGGAAGCAACAATAGTTTCAAAAACTTTAGAAAGACATGAGATGAGAGCAATTGGACGATAGTTGGAGGGTTGAGAGTGGTCACCCTTCTTTGAGACAGGTTGAATGTGAGCAAACTTCCAGCATGAAGGGAAGACGTTAGAGGATAGACAGAGACGAAAGAGTTTGCCTAGGCAGGGAGTCAGCACGTAAGCACAGTTTTTGAGAACAACAGGAGGAACACCGTCCGGACCATACGCCTTATTAGTATTAAGCCCAGAGAGGGTAGAAAGTACATCTTTAGAAGAGATTAGGATATTAGGCATAAGTAAAAGAGAGGAGGGTGGAGAGGGAGGAATAGCACCGGAATCATCCAAGGTGGAGTTTCTAGCAAAAGTTTGAGCGAAGAGTTTAGCTTTGTCAGAGGAAGAAGTGATGGTTGTGCCATCAGAATGGGAAAGGGGAGGGAAAGACGAGGAAGAGAAATTGTTGGAGAGTTTTTTTACTAGATGCCAGAAAGCTTGGGAAGAGCTAGAGATGGATAGTTCAGTGCATTTATTATTGATGAAAGAGTGTTTGGCAAGTCGAAGAACAGATTTGGCTTGATTCCGGGCAGAAACATAGGAAGAATGAGAGTCTTGAGTTTAAAGGCGTCGGTACCGTTTGAATGCTTCCTCCTCATTGCGGACAGCAGTAGA
Organism: Paralithodes platypus; assembly: GCA_032716605.1. Taxonomy (NCBI): domain Eukaryota; kingdom Metazoa; phylum Arthropoda; class Malacostraca; order Decapoda; family Lithodidae; genus Paralithodes; species Paralithodes platypus. The sequence continues at coordinate 39,389,276 of CM064510.1, read as the reverse complement.
ACAGGCGTGAGTAAACCAAGATTTTTTAGCATTAGTCTGAGAGAAAGAGAATGGAATGTATGCTTCCATGCCCGATAGGATTACCTCGGTAATGCGTTCAGCACTCTCCGAGGGTCCCCGGGCACGGAAGCAGAAATAATTCCATGGGAAATCAAAGAAGTACTGCCGGAAAGCCTCCCAGTCCGCAGCGCCAAAGTGCCGCAAGCGCCGCCGGCTAGGAGGATCGGGTGGCCGTACTGGAGAGATAGAAGAGTTGACAGAGAAAAGTTTATGGTCAGAGGAGCCCAAAGGAGAGAAAAGATCGACAGTATAAGAAGAAGGGTTAGAAGTTAGAAACAAGTCAAGAATGTTGGGCCGATCTCCGATGTGATCCGGGATATGGGTGGGTTGCTGAACTAACTGCTCTAGGTCATTTATGATAGAAAAGACATAGGCTTGTTCACCAGGTGGATCAGTAGTGTGAGAGGAGAGCTATTGGCGGTGGTGAACGTTGAAATCTCCTAAGATGGAGATTTCTGAGAAAGGAGAAATGGATAGAATGTGTTCCACTGTAGAGTTTAGATAGTCAAAGAATTTGGAAAAGTTGGTAGAGTTAGGGGAAAGATAGACAGCAAAGAAATATTTAGTAAGAGAATGACAGGAAAGTTTGGGCTCTGTCTCGAAACGGCCACCCCCAGCTACGGGGTATGTGCCCGAGTATATACATACATACATACATACATTATTTTATTTGTTTCCTCCCTAGACCTAAATCAAGCTTAAAATAACACCCCCAAGACCCCCTTCAAGAGAAATTTGTACATTTCTCGATAGAAAAATGTCCCGACCGGAGGCCATTTACTACTATAATACAGGCTCGCTATCGCTCGCCAGGAACAAAATAGACACCTAAATTGCACAAAGACTTCATATTGACAAAGAAACTGGGTAAAAGGTCTCAAAATCGGCAAAATAATAAGGCGAACGTCTTAAAATCTGAAAACTAATGGGGCAGAACATGAGGGAGAAGGGGGGGGGGGTCACAAAAACCAACCCTCCCCCCTTAAAAAAAAAAAAAAAAAAAAAAAAAAAGTCGGCACCAGATTATAGGTTTGATTCCCGAAGGGAAGTAGTGAAAACCTAATATTTAGTAGGGCCCCATAATCATTGACGACTTCGCCTATTAGTTATAATAGTCTCCATTCAATATCCTGTGCCAGCATTTTGAATGGCCCGCGCGGAAGTATCTAGGAGTACTCGTCATAAGTGCACGCTTAATTCCCTCATGGGATCATCATTTTGATCGGGTCACCTACAGAAAAAAACTCTGTAACAAATAAAAAAGAAAAGATAACTTAATGTCTGTTATCATATGACTTGCCATATTCGTGGATTTCTCATGCTTTGCTTCCCCGACACCTAGATTAGATTAATATCCAGTATTCGAGAATGGATAATAAGTCGTAGGCATGTGCATAAACCTATAAACGTCTTGGTGGTGTAATGGTTAAGATGTCAAGAATCTGTGTGTGATAACCCGGGTTCGAATCCTGGTGGATCGCACATGTGCTTTCATTAATTTCATTGGAGGTGTTTGGTGTTGTGGTGAAGTTAATAAAAAATAGATTATCATTAGGTTCAGGGATATTTCGTCGCGAGGCCGGTCTATATGATCTGTGCCCCATGAATATTCTTTCCTCTCACTTAAACATTAGGCCACCAGGATTCGAACCCGGGTTATCACACACAGATTTTTGACACCTTAACCATTACACCACCAAGACGGTTAAAGGTTTATGCACATGCCTACGACTTATTATCCATTCTCGAATACTGGATATTAATCAAATCATGTTCATACTCCCACTGCACCATGGTAGCCTAATGTTTAAGTGGGAGGAAAGAATATTCATGGGGCACAGATCATATAGACCGGCATCGCGACGAAATATCCCTGAACCTACTGATAATCTATTTTTTATTAACTTCACCACAACACCAAACACCTCCAATGAAATTAATGAAAGCACATGTGCGATCCACCAGGATTCGAACCCGGGTTATCATACACAGATTTTTGACACCTTAACCATTACACCACCAAGACGGTTAAAGGTTTATGCACATGCCTACGACTTATTATCCATTCTCGAATACTGGATATTAATCAAATCATGTTCATACTCCCACCGCACTATGGTAGCCTAATGTTTAACCCGGCAAGTGCGGCAAGACTGATATAAGTTTTACTGGTGGGCTGCGGGAATCCTTATATAATCCAAGGCCTAAAAAAAAAACATTTAAATCAGTCCAGTATCAATTTTTTTTTCTTTTAACCCTCTCGCATTCTTAGGACGCGATCGCGTCATAACGCTACCCCTCCAAGTGTTCGTATGACGCAATCGCGTCATAATGCCACCCGTAAGTTAGAAATATTTGTGGTAAATAAGTTTATGAGGCGATTTTGACGCGTTTTTGGCTGGTAAGTTAGCCATCAGTAAGTTACAAAATGAAACATCTGGCAACCCCTTAGCGTCCCTGTGAGAGCAGTGCGGGGCTTTGTTTCACCAGTTGTGAGCCGGCCGCCAGTCTGTGAGGTAGGGGTCCCGGACCTTTAAATCTCGTCTCGCCTCCATTGCCCGCCATGGAGCGGCTTTCAGGCGGGCAAATCTGGATTATTTATGTACCAAGTGGCAGTGTATATCAATTTGTGGCTATGTAATATATTTGATGCATATAACTCGTGATTTGTGACTGTTTGTGCCGCGTTGCTCGCCTCTCCATAGCCAGCCATGTGGTTTTTAGGCGGCTAGAATGGACCCAGTGGAAGTGTTGTGAACTGTGAATAATAATAATTATATCATATTTCGTAGGATTAGTGTAGTAAGCATTCGTAGTCACATTCCTAACTTGTGTTAGGTTTGTGATTACGAATGTAAGCTAGGCTATACGTGTGTCGTGTATATATATTGCTCTAAATCCTTCATTTTCGCTTGAAAGACCAATATATTTATCAATAAATACTACCTACGAAGTATAATAAAGTTGTAATTACAAAATATAGTTGTGTTTTGCCCATTTTTGGCAATTTTTTATTCCCAATTTCGTCAAATATTTAGTGAATACATAGTTTCATTTGAGTGAAATAACTGACAGTGAAGTGTGGAGAATTATAAACTATTTTTTTTTATACAAAAATATCACGGTAAGTACAAATATGTCACGGTAAGTAGCCTGACAAAGAACAGACAAGACTTTTATGCGACACTCTACACTATATACAGCAGTGAACCCTTGGACGACCACAGCTGTCTGGGTAAAGTACCTAGGCTAATCCCATAATTACTTGCCTGCGGCAGGTCCCCACTCCTTGAGCTTTTTCTCAGTGCTGGGATATTTTATATGCTTAGGCATATATTTGTTTCATATATATATATATATATATATATATATATATATCGTATATATATATATATATATATATATATATATATATATATATATATATATATATATATCGGAGAGAGGAGTGTTCCTTGGGAACCGTATCTTCAGCAGGAATAGAAGAACAAAGTACGCCACAAGCAGTTCCATACTTTATTACCAAACGACACCAGTGTGATGTCGAAACGTTTGGTAATAAAGTATGGAACTGCTCGTACCGTACTTTGTTCTTCTATTCCTGCTGTGTATATATATATATATATATATATATATATATATATATATATATATATATATACATACTGTATATATATTTGAGTATTTCTATTGTTATTTTATATATATTTTTATTTATTGGGATTTATTATAGTTTTTATTTATTTTATTTATAATTTTATTTCATTTATATATATATTTTTTTTTATTGTTCTTGTTCCCCAGGGTGTCCATGGGAGTACCCCTTGGTCCACAGCAAGGGCAAGGCCCATAATCGAGTATTTATATAGTTATTTTTTATTTATTGGGATTTATCATAGTTTTTATTTATTTTGTTTATTTTATTTATTTTATTTTATTTTATTTATAATTTTATTTCATTTATATATACCGGTATATATATATTTTTATTGTTCCTGTTCCCCAGGGTGTCCATGGGAGCACCCCCTTGGTCCAGAGAAAGGGCAAGGCCCATAATCAAGTATTTATATAGTTATTTTTTATTTATTGGGATTTATTATAGTTTTTATTTATTCTGTTTATTTTATTTATTTTATTCAATTTTATTTATAATTTAATTTAATTTACATATTTGTTTTGTTATTGTTCCTGTTCCCCAGGGTGTCCATGGGACCACCCCCTAGGTCCACAGCAAGGGCAAGGCCCATAATCGAGTATTTCTGTTGTTATTTTATATATATTGGTATTTATTTGCATTACTATTGTTTTTATTTATTATATTTATTTAATTTTATTTTATTTATAAGTTTACTTCATTTGTATATATATTTTTTGTATTGTTCCTGTTCCCCAGGGTGTCCATGGCAGCACCCCCTTGGTCCAGAGCAAGGGCATGGCCCATAATCGAGTATTTATATAGTTATTTTCTATTTATTGGGATTTATTATAGTTTTTATTTATTTTAATTATTTCATTTTATTTTATTTATAATTTTATTGCATTTATATATATATATATATTTATTGTTCCCGTTCCCCAGGGTGTCCATGGGACCACCTCCTAGGGCCACAACAAGGGCAATGCCCATAATCGAGTATTTCTGTTGTTATTTTATATATATTGGTATTTATTTGCTTTATTATTTATTTTTAATTATTTTATTTATTTTATTTAATTTTATTTATAATTTTATTTCATTTATATATATATATATATATATATATATTTATTGTTCCTGTTCCCCAGGGTGTGTATGGGACCACCCCCTAGGTCGAGAGCAAGGGCAGTGCCCATAATCGAGTATTTCTGTTGTTATTTTATATATATTGGTATTTATTTGCTTTATTATTGTTTTTATTTATTTTATTTATTTTATTTTATTTTATTTATAATTTTATTTCATTTATTTATTTTTGTTTTATTGTTCCTGTTCCCCAGGGTGTCCATGGGACCACCCCCTAGGTCCACAGCAAGGGCAAGGCCCATAATCGAGTATTTCTATTGTTATTTTATATATATTTTTATTTATTTTATTTTATTTTATTTATTTTATATATACAGGTATATACCGTATATATATATATATATTTTGTTTGTTCTTGTTCCCTTCCCTGTTGTGTTGTTCCTGTTCCCCTGTTGTGTTGTTCCTGTTCCCCAGGGTGTCTGGCCAAAGAGCCCCAAGGTATAAATATATTCTTATAATGCCAAACTATGACTACCTCATGGTGTTCCCCCATTTGAATTACAAAATGCGGAACTATACCGTCATGAATCCATTATACTCACGTCATCTGGAGTCGGACAATGCCAAACTATGACTACGCCATGGTGAACTATGCCAACGTCATATGGATCCAGTGATGGCGAACTTTATACGTGTCATCGGATAATGCAAAACTATGACTACGTCATGGTGAACTATACCAACGTCATATGGATCCAGTGATGGTGAACTTGCGTCATGACAAGTATCAACGTCAATTACGTTTTTCCTTTATTTCCTTTTCTTGGTTTCAGCATCATAAGCCAACTACTGCCTGCCGCCATACGCCAGCCTGCCGCCATACGTCAGCTGCCATGTCGGACAAGAGAGATTCCAGGAAACGCCGTTTGCAGGACTCCGAGCTGGAGGATGTGGTAAACGAGGTGCTGAACCTGCTGACGGACGAGACGGAGAGCGAGAGTGAGTCGGACGAGTGGTCGACTGGAAATGAAGATTGGGCTTCACCTCCGCCCAAACGACTCCGCGTCGACGCCCACGCCTCGGCCGATCCACGACCAGCCCCAGCAATGCCGGACGACCCACCACCACCACCACCAGCAGAACCAGCCCCAGCAACGGTGGATGACCCACCACCACCACCACCAGCTGAACCAGCCCCAGTGGATCCACCACAACCACCATCCATCCCATCCACATCCCATCCCATCTACATCTCATCTCATCCCATCTACATCTACATCTCTACCAGTCCCTAACATCACCAATTACCTCCTATCATCACCCAACTTCCCCCAACTTCACACGTCACCTCTTCCATCCACCTCGCGTGGCGGTGCCTCATCCTTGCTTCCAGCAGGATCACCAGCCCGCAGCCCACATATGTTTGCTACGCTACTTGCTGTGGGCACATTGAATACCCCGCCTTCGCATGTCTTGGGAACGGTCACCCCCACAGTGTCCCCCTTCAGCGACACAGCGTTGACTCCCTCGGCATTTGTTCTGCCTGAGCATCGAGCCGCAATTGCTGAAGCCGCAATGCGTGCTCAGGTTGTTGCTGAGGTGCCACGCACAGCGTTGTATCCTCCAGCAACATTCGAGGAGCTTCTTCCCCAAAGGCTTCCTCTTCACCGTTCACCAACTGGTACAGCTGCACCAGGTTCACCAGCTCCACACCCTTCACCACCTGGTGCTGCACCAGGTTCACCGGCTTCTGCATCATCTGATGCAGAAGCCCCCCCCCCCACCTACCACCTAGGCCACGCCGGAGGCCAGGGCCCCGTAGGGGGGCAGGTGGTAGGCCCAGAGGTGGTTCTCGCGGTGGTCCTCGCGGTGGTCGTGGCCGTGCTCGCGATCCTGCCCCCCGATCGTGATGTCAGTTGGACCGACGCCCGCTTCAACCCCCAGGTTGGTCCGTTCACAGGGACCCCTGGCATGCAGGTTCCAATGCCGGTGACTCCTCTCCAGTTCTTCCAGCTCTTCTTCACAAGGGAGATGCTGCAATTCCTGGTAGTGGAGACAAATGCTTACGCCAAGTTCGTTGCCGGAGCAGCCGCTGTTTGGCACCTGTTTGGTGAGGAGGACATGGCCAACTTCCTTGGCCTGTACTTCCTCATGGGCATTACCAAGATTCCTTCTCTGAGTCACTACTGGCGTTCAACTGTCCTTCACAACTACCCAGTATTTCGAAGAACGATGAGTAGGAAGAAGTTTCTAGCCTTGTTGAAGTATTTCCATGCTTTCAACAACAAGGCAGTCAGCAGGCAGAACCCGGACAGGCTCGTGAAGGTTCGGACGGTGATGGAATACCTACTTGAAGGCTTCAAGCTGGCATACATCCCCGCCGAAAATCTGTCCCTTGATGAAGGCAGCCTTGGATGGAAGGGTCGCCTTTCATTCAAGGTTTACAACCCAATGAAGCCGACGAAGTACAGTATCAAGCTGTACATCCTGGCAGAGGCGTTGACTAGCTATGTGTGGGACTTTCGAGTCTACACCGGTCCGGGTCGATCTCTCCAGGAGACGGTGGAGGATCTCACGGAGTCCTTCAGAGGCCAGGGGTACAAGCTGTACATGGACAATTATTACAACTCAGTTGACCTGTGCCAGCAAATGCTCACACACAACATCTATGTGTGTGGCACCCTGCGCCTTGCACGAGGAGCTCCTAAGCGGTTGTGCGACCTTGCTAAAGCAAAAGAGCTTGAACGCGATGCGACAATAGCAATGATTAACGGCTTAACCATGGTCCTACTTTGGCGAGACAAGTGCATCGTCAACATGGTGTCCACCTTCCACAAACAGGACACCATCCCGAAGCATGTCAGTTTCAAAGAGAAGGACCAAGAGGGCAGGTGGCGTCGTGGACAGAAGGAGATCTTCAAACCTGTTTGTGTTGAAGACTACAACATCCACATGGGTGGGGTGGATCACTTTGACCAGATGGTCCAGTACTACCCCATCCAGTGAAGGATGGTCAAGTGGATGAAGAAGATCACCTTCTACTTCATCCAAATGGCTCTCTTCAATGCCTATGTCCTGTACAGGAAGTGCTACCCAAGGAAGAAGATGACCTTGCTCGACTTCCAGGAGCACATCTGTACGTCCTTGCTGCAATTCAACCATGCAGAGTGGCCTATGTCGGGGAGGCCAGTCCACCGAGCACAAGATCTGCCGCCTGACCAGCGTGAGCCACAGAGGCATGAACGCAGGCAACGGCAACCCGGTGGATCATCTGGGTCGTCCGACGACGACCATCCAGACTCCCCAGCCCCTGCTGCTCCTGACAACACTCCACCCTCTCCTGTTGCTGCTTCTGGTGGAGGCGTTGAGAGGGCACCACGTCTCGATGTCCCCTCCCCACCACCAGAACCAGATGATGCTGCTGCTGATGCTGCTGCCCCGGGGGGAAACTATTTCCTGGTTGAACCCCCCGTGGTACTAGCACCTGATGCAGCTGCTGCTGGTGACAATGGGGAAGCAGCTCTTGACGCTGCCAACCAACCGCCACCAGTACTGGAAGCAGCACGAGCGGTGCGAGTCCGGAGACCTCGACCTGGAGTGGTCCCAAGGCCCCATCCTGTTGTTATGAACCATATCCGGCTGAACAAGGACTTGGACCATTCTTGGGAAAGGATTCCGGGCAAGAAGCGACTCCGTTGCTATTACTGCAAAGTAATGAGCGGCGCTCGCAAGGACACAAGCTACCGCTGCACGACTTGCATGGTTGCCCTCTGCATTGACATCAACGGCTGCTTCAACTTTTTCCATAGCCACAATTCAGGTGTCCTATAGTCAGGAGCCATGTGCAATCATTCATTCATTCATTCATTTCTCTTCTTCATTCACCCGGCTTCAGTCACCCACCTTCATTCACCCACCTTCATTCACCCACCCTTGTTCACCCACCGACATTCACCCACCTACATTTACCCACCTTCATTCACCCACCTTCATCATCAAAGTGGATATAGGCCTCCTGGGGAAACCACTCTAAAAAAATAACGAGTCAAATGCAGCACCTCCTAGGGTGGCTTGGAAATCTGCATATTTCTGTGGTTTGACACCTTATATATATATATATATATATATATATATATATATATATATATATATATACCCACACACATACACACATTTTTGTTACCATTCATTATATTTTGTATGACACCTTGTATATATATATATATATATATTTATATATTACTTTATTTGTGTGTACAATAGAATTATTTCTGAATTTATTACTTGAAAATAACCTGGCTTTCTTGTTTTGTTTTTTCAGTGTCAACCCAGGAGCGATTTCCCTACTCGTTGGAAAGGGTTGTGGCCCTATCAGGTAAGTAAAATTGACAACCTTCATGACTGACATGTGTTCTATGAACATTATACTATTATTGGCAAGGAAAATTATATAAAAGTGTTGTATATTGTGGCAAAGATATACAACTGTATAAATATTCTCATATATTTACATAACAATAACAATGCATGGAAACAATTGCGTATAGCTCGCAAACCAATTACGCTATATTATTTTGGTTTTCACTATTATAAAGAGCATAATTTTCCGATTACGGTGATATAAACAGTTATATACGTATCTAAGCAAATAAAGCAACGCCGAGGTGGGGAACAGCTCGGAACCCGGCTAGCATCAGCGGAAAGGGGACGAGTGAAGCGTAAATATTCGCATTTTGGCTCTTCATTTCAAATATTCATAGAGCAAAAAGTATTTGTCGTAGGAACTCCTAGTTTTTTTATTCTCTTCAGCATTATCTGCCGTATTCATACAGCCTAAATTTAGAACCATAGACATCGTAACAACGAAATAATTTGAAAATGTTATAAACCATATCATGCAAAGTCATAATATTTTTGTTTTCGGTCACTGCTTGAAAAATATTGAAGATACACAATTTCTGTTTTCAGATTTGGAAAGAGGAGGAAAAATACTATTATTTGAGCAAATAACAATATATGGTCATCACTCACAATTTCAAGATAGGACGGTGTGAAGACAATTACCCGGGAAAAACTTTTATTCCGGAGTCGTTTACACTTACATATTGCGATTTTTTTACTTTTTATTTTTTTTTATAATGTAGTACACTTATTCCTCTTTCCATTGACATATGATACATCACAATAAACAGCATTCTGGTGGATGAAAATACAGAAAAACACAAGGCTTCGAAAACTCGCACAGCCTGGTATTTCGTGGCAAAATAAAGAAGGGCAGACGGTTTTCAATCAATTTAAGTAAGGGGATGCGAGAGTGTTAACCCCTTCAGACTCAAGCGGCTCGCTTGGTGTAGTGACTAGCGTCTCGGACTTCCACCCAGAAGGCCCGGGTTCGCGTCCACGCTCGGCGCATTAAAGATTTTTCACAAGCACTGAGTCGTTACCATCCCTCATGAGCAAAGGGATGGGGTAGTAGTACAGGACCCCAATGGAAATACGCCGAATCGGCCTTATTGAGCTATCCTTAGCTAGCTTAGCATGCGCTAGCTTTAAGAACTATTATTATTATTATTATTATTATATGACGGAGAGGTTGCCAGATTAGCAATAAGAAATAGAGTTCTCTCACTCTTATAATTACCTCTCCAAAATTAGTTTTCTGCCCACAGCTAACTCAAAGACAACTGCAGAGGTTGAAGTAACTAAACTAAAGGTTTGTAAATACCCCTGATAGTAATAAAGGCTTTAAAGTATCCCTAATAGGCTCAAAATTGCGTCATATGTCGGAGAGGGTTAACACACAAAGAGTGGGTGGTAGGGTATTTTACACTGTGCCGCCCAGCGTTTTTTTTTTAACCCTAAATAGGGTTGTTCCGTGCTCATTTTCATGCATAAACAAGACCCAGAGCGTAAAACAAGTATCTATCCCTGAAAGGGTGTAAACAGAGCTTTCCAATGACACCCGAACCATCCTTGTACGACCACTGGTTCTCTTGCAACGATCGTGCAACACGAGTGCAAAAAACCTAAAATAAGGTAATTTCCGTACATAATTCCCTGTGTAGCGAGTGAGAGAGGGAGGAGGAGGGTAGAATACAGCTCAGTACACCCACCGCGGTGGTGGGGAGCGGTCATAAAGTTACTACGCTCGTCCCACCGCTCAGCTCTCTCTCAGAGCAACATTACGTGCTGAAAATGGCACTCGACATATGTGGTGCACCTCCACATAGTCCATATTTATTCAACTCGACATATGTGGTGCGCCGTTGGTTAAGGGTTAATATCCCGCATTCGAGAATGGATAATAAGTCGTAGGCATGTGCATAAATCTGTGTGTGATAACCCGGGTTCGAATCCTGGTGGATCGCACATGTGCTTTCATTAATTTCATTGGAGGTGTTTGGTGTTGTGGTGAAGTTAATAAAACAGATTATCAGTAGGTTCAGGCATATTTCGTCGCGAGGCTGGTCTATATGATCTGTGCCCCATGAATATTCTTTCCTCTCACTTAAACATTAGGCTACCATGGTGCAGTGGGAGTATGAACATGATTAGATTAATATCCAGTATTCGAGAATGGATAATAAGTCGTAGGCATGTGCATAAACCTTTAATCGTCTTGGTGGTGTAATGGTTAAGGTGTCAAAAATCTGTGTGTGATAACCCGGGTTCGAATCCTGGTGGATTGCACATGTGCTTTCATTAATTTCATTGGAGGTGTTTGGTGTTGTGGTGAAGTTAATACAAAATAGATTATCAGTAGGTTCAGGGATATTTCGTCGTGAGGCCGGTCTATAAATCGACTATATATATATATTTTTTTTTAAAGAGACAATGAACGGAGGAAGGAAAAACACAGATAATAAAAAAAGGTCCATGTGCCTAAAGGCATCCTCCATTCTTAAAATGTTTGTATCTACTGGATTTAAACTTTTGTAGATTGTAAGTTTGTGGAAAGCAACTCGAGGGAAGTGAATTCCAAAGAGTAGTAGTTCTAGGGATTAATGAATTTTGATAAGCAGAAGTCCTGCATTGTGGAGGAGAAAGTGTAAATTCATGGGCACTCTCAGCTGCCCTAGTTCTACGGGGAAAGATGTGGAGAGGCGGCACAATTGAAGCAAGTTCCTCGGAACAATTGCTGTGAAAATATCTGTAGAATAATGCAAGGGATGCAACGTTTCTTCGTATGTATAATGTAGGAAAGTCCTGTGTTATTGCAGGGTTATTGATTAATCTAATAGCTTTATTTTGAATTTTGTCCAACTGCCTCAATGCAACCAACCACTCCACTTCCACTCCACAGAGGTGAACAGTAATCCATCTGAGAACGCACATGACTTTTATATATTACGGCCAACTGCTCGTCAGTGAAGAATTCTCGAACTCTGTACAGGAGTCCCAGTTTTTTAGAGGCATTCTTAGCAATGCTTCTAACATAATGTGTCCAGCTCAAGTTAGTAGTGAATGTTACACCGAGAATGTCAATACTAGGGGAAGTGGGAATATTTACATCATTAAAAAATATATGGGAGTCAGTGAGATTCTGTCGGTTAGAAAATTGAATGTACTTGGTTTTCTGTGCATTAAAGGAAACTAGATTCTTTTGTCCCCATTCATTAATTCTAGAAAGGTCCTGGTTCAGAGAAATTGCAGTGTTTATTTTTGAATTTATAAGATCGGGTTGGGTGAAAGAATTGGTAAATGTGAAGGAACTGTGGAGTGTTGAGTCATCTGCTTAGGAATGTATTGGATTATGAGTGGTAGATAAGAGATCATTGATATGAATGAGGAACAGAGTTGGGGCCAAAACTGATCCCTGGGGAACACCAGCATTTATTGAGTGAAATTGAGAATAAAGGCCATTTACCATTACACATATTTTTCTGTTATGAAGATAAGAAGCAATTAGTGGAACTAATGATGCAAGGCCGTAGTGTGACATCTTCGACAATAAGGATTGATGCCAGACTATCAAATGCCTTTGATATATCCAGTGCTATTGTATGTGTTTCACCATGTTGGTCTGTAGCTTGGTTGATTTGATGCGTAAGAAGGCAAAGAATGTCTGCAGTTGATCGACATCGTCTAAAACCATATTGCCTATCACTGATTAATTTATTATTCTGAAGATGCTTAATTATGTGATTATTTAATATAATTTCAAAGACTTTACCAAGAGTGGAAGTTATAGCTATTGGTCTGTAGTTTGATGGATCTGAAGAGGCACCTTTTTTAGGAACTGGATGGATGTTTGCTTCTTTCCAGGGTACTGGGATGCATGAGGTATGAGTACACAGACGGAACAATTTTGCCAATACCGGAGCGAGCACCAAGGAGCAATTCTTAAGTACTATTGGAGGAATTTCATCTGGACCAGGAGCCTTATCTACTGAGAGATTCTGCAAAATAGTTTTGACATATCTGGTGTAGATCTTAAGTGAGGGAATTTCAGGCGAATTAATATTAAGTACAGGGACATCTTGATTTATTTCATCTAAGGTTGAGTTGGTGGAGAAAATATCCACAAGAAGGTTAGCTTTACCTCGTGGGTCACTTACAAGATTGCCAGTCGGAGATTTTTAATGGTGGAATGGATGAAGCAGTAGTGAAGTTGGATTTGAATGAGTTAAGAGTAGACCAAAATATTTTGTTATCATTTGGATTATTTAGAAGTTTATTTGCCTGCTTGTGGAGAAAGTTTGATTTAGTTAGGTTTAATACAGTTTTGGCATGATTTCTGATGTTTCTAAAGTAATTAAAGGCTTCATGTGTTTTTGATCTTGTGTATGCATTGTAGGCTATTGCTTTTTGTTCAGTTACTCTAGCACAATTATTGTCAAACCATTTAGATGAATTAGATCTTTTACTGTACTTTTGATGAGGAATAAAAGTTTCCATACCAATTTTTACAAAATCTTGTATGTGGCTCAAGGTGGAGTGTGCATCATTAGAAAAGAAAGAGGTCCAGGGAATATCAATAAATAAACCTTGAAGACCTTCCCAGTCTGCCCTATCGTAATGCCATTTAGTCACCAAAACAGGTTCAGAGTGGGCAGGTGTGGTAGGTGATAGACAGGTGGCCTGTATCAGACAGTGATCAGAAGATCCAAGCGGGGACCTCACTGTAACATCATAATTTTCTGAATTGGTTGTTAAAAATAAGTCCAGTAGGTGGGAATTATGATTAGGATTATCTGGTACACGGGTGGGTTGGTTGACTAGTTAAGTGAGATTAAATGAGTCTGCAAATAGCTCACATTCAAGACCAGCATCATCAATCCTGGCTGAATGAGTGAGCCATTCAACATTATGGACATTAAAATCACCCAACACAGTGATTTCAGAAGAAGCATTTAAGTTGAGGACACTGAGTTGTGAGGACAGAGAATCAAAAAGACTTTGCTCTGGAGGAGTATTTGGGGAACGGTAGATGCAACATATGTATTTAAATTTACCAGCAGAAATTAATTTGTATATAGAATAATCAAAATAGGGACAATTGAAACTAGTAACCTCCTCCAGGGCAATTTCAGATTTTGCGAAGCAACATACACCTCCTTTAGGTCTGCAATTTTGGAGCACTTGATAACCTGGAAAATTAAATCTAGACGTGTCAGATGTGGATGTTACTTGAGTCTCTGCCAAACAAAGGAGAGTAGGGGATTCTGCTTGAAGAAATTGATGTACAGAATTGATGTTAGAGTGAAGTCCCCTTATATTGCTAAAGAAAAAGCTCCACCGACGAGCAGCTTTGGGACGTTGCAATGCTCTTGACACAGTCGCATGATGACGACCGGGAGGGCCCTGTGTCAATGACCCAACCCTGCCAGGGGTGGATATCCGAGGGACCACCAGGTTTGCTCTTAACAATTGTACTGCCATATTTATTAGGTAAAGGTGTATGGTGTTACATGTATGATATGTAGTGGGAAGAGTAGTGTTTTATGGATAGAGGATAGCGATGTAGGGCAATGTCGTGAAGTTGGATGTGTATGTTATATAAAGAGGGTTTTCCTGATACCCCTGATTCCTGATATGATCTGTGCCCCATGAATATTCTTTCCTCTCACTTAAACATTAGGCTATCATGGTGCGGTGGGAGTATGAACATGATTAGATTAATATCCAGTATTCGAGAATGGATAATAAGTCGTAGGCATGTGCATAAACCTTTAACCGTCTTGGTGGTGTAATGGTTAAGGTGTCAAAAATCTGTGTGTGATAACCCGGGTTCGAATCCTGGTGGATTGCACATGTGCTTTCATTAATTTCATTGGAGGTGTTTGGTGTTGTGGTGAAGTTAATAAAAAATAGATTATCAGTAGGTTCAGGGATATTTCGTCGCGAGGCCGGTCTATATGATCTGTGCCCCATGAATATTCTTTCCTCTCACTTAAACATTAGGCTACCATGGTGCGGTGGGAGTATGAACATGATTAGATTAATATCCATTATTTGAGAATGGATAATAAGTCATAGGCATGTGCATAAACCTTTAACCGTCTTGGTGGTGTAATGGTTAAGGTGTCAAAAATCTGTGTGTGATAACCCGGCCGGGTTCGAATCCTGGTGGATCGCACATGTGCTTTCATTAATTTCATTGGAGGTGTTTGGTGTTGTGGTGAAATTAATAAAAAATAGTTTACATGGTCTTGACATAATTCTAAAGAGTTCGCCACTACTAGCCAATCGTCCAGATACCAAAATACCTGTATGCCTCGAACTAACAGGGGTAAAAGAGCTTGCCGGACGAGTTTGGTAAATACTCTCGGTGGTATGTTCAACCCGAACGGCATCCTTTGATGCCTTGATGCTTTGATGAGACATAAGTCTCGTGCCGGATTCTCAGAGCGAGAACATTTTGGAACCTCTTGTTTATAGGGACATGCCAATAGGCCTCTTTGAGATCGATCGAGCACATCCAATCTTGCGGCGGAAGTGCGAGTCTGAGTTGCTGTACAGTCAACATCCTGAAGGGTGAATTCTCTATACAGGTGTTCAGGTGCGAGAGATCTAGAACTGGTCGCATCTGCACACTGTCCCTTTTTGGCACTAAGAAGAGTCTTGACGTGAATACTGGCTGATAGGCATTGACTTGAATAAGGAGCTGTTTGGCAATAATTTCCTGTAATATGACCTCCTCCTCCTGAGACACCGGGGTATATTCCTGCGGCCGACGCAGTTGAGGCCGCCGGCGCCACCGCCAGGTGATTCCTTTGCTCACTACCTTCCTGGCCCAAGTATGCTTGGGCCAGGCTGAGCGGAATGAACGGAACGAACCCAGGTGCAACCGGGGTTCGTCCTTCAAGGCAACTCTCCAATCCTGGTCCTTTAACCCTTTCGCTGCGGGTGACATTCTGGAATGATTTGGCAAATTACAGCAATTTCCAGGCTTTAAAAGCCTGTAAAAACCGTAAAAATCGAGTGTCAGTGGGCGGGAGCATGAGGGGCCCACCTCCGACCCTCAGAGCACCGAGCGGCTCACTGATGATGACTGTGTCTCGCGCGAGTCTCTCTCTGTGTCTCCCAGCAGTGTAGCCAAGCGAGCGAGTGTTACATAATAGCGGGGTTCTCGCATTTCACTGGCACCACTGCGGGTGAACCAGACCATGTACGGGGCCCGTTCTGGTGTAATTGTGAAACTTTTCTCGCCTAGTTTTCGGCAGAATACACTTCATTTAATGCAGATGCTTGATTTATCATTCAGGAGTGCCTGAATATGCCCTAAATAGCCAAAACATAGCCGCAGCCAATGGGTTAAGCTCGGCCCTGGGATGTGGAGAGTCTGAGTGGCTAGTTTTTTGGAGGGGGAGGTGGGTTGGCATCGGACACTTGACTAGTTTTGGCTGGTGTAGTGCCCTGATGACCTTTGTATGGGGCCTTACCATTATGCCCGTGCTGTTTACCTTGTTTTGGTTTGTGATGATTACCTCCCTGCTGAGGAGGTGGTCTGGGGTATCTTGGTGACTGCTTAGGTTGGGGTTGGGACGGTTTGTTACCGCCCTTTGATTTATGAAAGGGTTTCTTAGGTGGGTCCTTCCTAGCTTGGGAGGTAACCTGCTTCCACCCACTCACCATATTAAAAACTAGACTCCAAGTCTCAGAGTTAAGCAGGGCGGCAGTAAGAACCGGGGAGAGAGTTACCCGGCGACTATGTCCGCCGGCAACTTCCTCACCAGATGGACTATCAGATCTTGATGAGCTCGTACCGCTTCTAAAATTGCAATTCTAATGTCCCCTAGTGACTGAATGGCATTTTGTTGCAATAGTCTACGAGACAGCTCAGTAACTTTTCTAATTTGGGGTTCAGCTATGGCCGAGATAGTGGGTGCAAAAGAGGCGGCTATTCGATGACTCACTAAGTACTGAGAGAACATCCGGTAGGCTTTATTGCGTAATTTAAAATCCCGCTCCAAGTGAGCAGCCAGGGGGGGGGGGGGAGGAAAAGGTTCATCAAGGGCATGTAATGACACTTTAGGGGCCGCCAGAAATGCTAGTAATGCTGGTGACACCCCTTCTGCTTTGGATACCGGCAGGGAAAAGTAAGTATGGTTATCCGGAGGAATCTGGTGAGAAGATTTGGAGGTGATAGTAGTGGCAAAAACTTGAGCTTCCAACTCCCAATCTACCCAAGGGCCTACTCCCACCTGCCCCATCTGCAGTACCGGAGTCTGAGCTTGGTCCAGGGCCGGAGTTGTAGCCAACTCCGGCGTAAGAGCATTCAAGGCTTTGACATCATTGATGCCATCAGCCTTCGACCAGTCGGCAAATAGTCTTGCAGATGCGGCGGGAGGGAGGAACTGCCGGTGCGGCTGAATAAACAAAATACGCCAGGTTAAGTGAACTTGGTACACCCTTAATCAGTACATCCAAAACCCTCCCTGCCTCGTCTATGGCCCTAAATTTACGGTTCTTATTGATCTCAATTGACCACTCGCCGGGAACTGGGGGGTCCCCTGACACCGAAGATTGAGCCGAAAGGGGATTCTCTGGTACCACAGGTACCCAAGAGCAGTCAGTACAATAGAGGAGGGGCATGGCGCCCTTCCTCAGAGGCGCCTTATCTAAAGGAGGAGGTTTGGACATCAGTAACAACCCTGAGGGTGGACATAGCTAGCGTTGCCGGCACTGTAGGGCCTGGGGCAGCTGCTACCACCGGGGTCGGACAAGAAGGAGTGAATGCTGGGGTTTCTAGAAGTCTGATAACAGAGGTACTGGGGGACGCAGCTAAGGGAATAACTGGGGGATCCGACGAGGCAGGGACTTGATAATGCTGTATCACTTTATGTAACAACTTATTTACCTGATAAGAAGTCATCCATTTCCTATGGGGATCTTTAGATGAATGTGAACTAGCCTCAGAATAATTACTAGGGATAGACTGAGGAGCTGGGGAGAACACTCCGTCTGCCGGCTCCTCACTCTGCTCCAAGGTCTCTTGTGATTCTACCTCATTATCCGCCGGGGGCCAAGACAAATCTGGCACTGACGACGGTAACATGTTTATGTTACGTCCTCAGACCGTTCTGGAATGACGTTTAGGAAAGAGAGAGATGCTTCTGAGTGACGCCAATAGCCCCCTGCCGCTAAGGGCTGGGAGTCATGAGTCACTTGTGAGCTTAAATGGGCCCCCGCCGGAAAACCTCTATATTGGTCGGCTAGCACCCTCTTCGGGCCTGTCGACCTAACACTACGGGGAACAACATTCAATTTTGGTATGGCAAAAGTCACATTAGGAGGCACACGCAAGGATTGTTCATGACTACAGTAGGTGTGGATTCCAATATCTCAGATCCTACTTCCGACTCCTCTGAATCACGTATAGGCGCGTCAGAAGGAGGTTTGAAAGGTTTATTAACTCGAGCGACCCCAAGTGGGATATTAAGAGTACATACTTCAATACAAATACAATATACAATAATACATATACAAAACAACAACATTATTTGTACATAATAATATTTCAACTTGACTGGTGGCCTTGTTGTAAGTTCAAGACTTTATGTCTTGAAATAATTCATAATTTCTCCTACAAATTTGGCAAGTTTTAATATAACTGCATGTTGTGTACTGCTGAATAACTGTGACATTTTCATAGAATTAGAATTATTATAATAATATTTGTTAAGTTAAATTAAGGTACTGCCTTCTGTAAACATTAAAATGTGAACATTTGAACAAAAACTGGAATTCATCACCGACTTCATTACTGTTACATAACGTACAAATTCGCTCGTTTACATTTATGTTGTTGTGTCTACCGCTGACAATAGGCAGCATATGATTACCACATTTGAATTTACACAACCTTATTGAATATTGCTTTGGCAGTTTAAGTAAATAATCTTGGATGCGGTAATCGACTGTCATTATTCTGTAATTCAAACAAACACTACTTCTATTAACTTCCTCCGTCCATTTTTGCCTATAAATATCACTAGATCTAAGTTTAAATGCTTCTTTAAACCAGTTACCATTAATATTATTTACATCATTAAATACATGCGACATTCCATTGCTATCTTGTAAGCATTTGATATTATTTAACCAGGATAATTTGTACTGTTCTCGATCATACAAAACTTTCATTAATCTATACAAAACACTTGAAATTATATTTTCCGTATCACTTGTAATCCTAAACCAAAAATTTACCATTTTATTGTCTATGATTTCCTGCAAACTTCTAAAACCTGATTCACCATACACCATACATGTTGCAGTTGATTTATTCAACTTCAAAAGTCTCTTCAAAAAGCTATTGCATGTCCTTTTTAGGTGATCAATATTCTCACAGCCCCATATTTCACTACCGTACAATAAGATGGGTAATACTAGTTTTTCGTATAAATCGATACTTGTGTCGAACGCTAGGTTAAGCTTGTTAATTTTATTTAATATCCCATAAGTTGCTCTCTTACTTTTAATTACTTGTTTTGCTTTAGCTTTATGAAATCGACCGTTGAAGTTAAATGTTGTGCCCAGGTAAATATAATCATCCACTACCTGGATTTCATCATTACCGAATTTAAATGTCCTATGTTTTCTGACCTTACCCCTGGAAAATATTACAACTTTAGTTTTACCAATGTTTACCTGCAGTGATGAAAGGCTACAATACTCCTGAACGGCATGCAAAACAAACTGTAAATCATTTTCATTTTCGGCCATAACTATAGTGTCATCAGCATAAAGTAGGCAAAACAAATTAAAATAAATTTCAGCATCATTCTCGCCCAAGAACCCTGCAACATCTGTACTGATAGTTGGCAATCCCGAAAATGCATTACTGATGTGAGCTTTAAAATCATTTAAAAACATTGCAAATAGAAGTTGGGATAAACTTTCTCCTTGTCTCACACCGACATTACACAACAAATAAAAGGATATCTGATTATTGACTTTAACACATGATTTAGCCCTGCTATACAAGTTGTGCACCACCCGTAGTACCCTCCCATTAATATTGACTTTAACACATGATTTAGCCCTGCTATACAAGTTGTGCACCACCCGTAGTACCCTCCCATTAATATTGTGACTTAACATTTTCGTCCATAATTCTGTTCTCTCAATAAAGTCAAAAGCCTTTTTATAATCAATAAAAGCACAATACAACCTTTTCTTACGAGCCAAATAGTAATTAATAAGAACGTGCAACGAAAATATATGATCAAGGGTACTGAAACCTTTCCTGAAGCCTGCCTGTTCGTTCCCTAATAAATTCATGTTAGTCAAGTATTCATAGTCTCGTGTTAAGTAAAGATGTGAACAACTTACCCAGGCAACTCAACAAAGTTATTCCTCTATAATTATTAGCATTATCTATGCAACCATTGTTTTTGTAAAGTGGCTTAATAATTCCGAGAGTCCAATCTGTTGGTACTACTGCAGAGTTCAGAATTAAATTAAACAATTGTACAACAATCAACATAACACTTCTAGGTGTGGGGGGAGGTGGCTGAGGAGTGTCCTGCCGGCTGCTAGATGTGTCCTCATATTCCTCACTCCGGCGCTTGTGAGACCGGGAAGAGTCCGAGGTAGAGTGGCGAGAGTATTTCCGGGGAGACTTCGACCTAGACCTCGACTTCTGCCGTGGGGGAGAGCGAGCGTCTCCTCTTGGAATGGTCAGAGGGGGGAACCTCGGTGACTTCGCTCTCACTGCTACTACTCACTGTCTCTTTGCTGAGGGCTTTTGTTTTGACTTTGGGTCTGACAGATTTGGAGGAGCCGGGTTTCACTAAGGGTGACTTAATAATGAGATTTTCCCAAAGGACTTCGTCAACACACTGAAGCGCCTTATGGGCCGTGTCCTTTGCATAAGAATTAAACGCGGCTTCGATCTCATGTAAGGCTGCTAAACAAGATAAATCTTTCTTCGCCAGCAAGGCGGTTTTTAATTCAGAGCAGTTGGCGCATCTTTTAGATAACCACACGCCTCGAGAGCGATCTAAACACTTGGCACACTTGATGCAAAGTTTGTGAGCAAAAATGGGTAAAAGGGAGCAAGTGGGCGTGACACAAAGTTCAAACCTAGGCATGTTGCCGTAATGAGAGGATCCCCCCCTCCGCCGGGATAGGTGGCCAACTTCGCCGGAGAAGCAGTCTCTGGGGCCTGGAAAGAAAAATTTCCAGGAATCAATGCTCATAAGGATAACCTGCAAGGTATTACACATCCTAAGCCAAATCCGCCGGAAAGTTAGCTATAGCGCACTACTACTCTAACCTTCCGCCGGATCTGTCTAGCTGACTTTCAATAACTTACCTGTGACAAGAGCCACAGGTCCCTTGACCCTTTTAGTGTCTGATCATACTGAACAAGTTTGCAAAACTAATCTTATCACTTCGTGCATGCTCGACTGGTGGCGCCGCAGGCGAGAAAGTCTTAACGTGTCACAGGGCCAGTCAGGGCGAGTTAACCCGGCGGGCCGAGTTTGTAGCCCTGCTAGGAATGCAATTCCGCCGGGAGAGTGTGGTTCAGCTAAACCACGCCAGGATCTTTTGAATGTTCCTAACCGTTAGAGACGGATAACTTGGACCCACCGCACGGGGCCACCGGAACAGACAAAAACTGCCGGGAAGCAGGGTTGGCACAGCCCTTTACCCGCAGTCCCACACATATATATAAAATACATAATGACATATAGGGACGTCTCCCTTACCCCAAAAGAACAAGCCCGCATGCATGAACCAAAAAGGGGGCATACATAGGCATAAAATAATGACAGAAAATTTAGAAACCTAAATTACCTGAAGCCTACGCCGGAGACCCCTAACTAGGTCGACCACGTGGTCCGAAGAACATCCCGGCAGGCGACGCTCCGGCACCCAGCAGCAGCACCATGAAGATGGAGGCCCACCCAAGGGGCCCAAGCAAAACACGAACCCTGGAAGGTGGAGCACCACGTGCAGACACCCTTAAACCAGAGCTTTTGCTGATATCTGAAGATAATGGCATGTACTTTCCTCAATATTGACAGTCTGTATCATGCCTCGTAGAGTGGTCGCCTTCTAGCTAAGTAAACACAACAGCTAAAGGCGTATCACAACAACAACACTCGCGGTACGACAATCCGGGACTCGTAGACGCCTGTGACAATGGTACCCTAATTTAACACACACTTCCTGCGGACCTACCAATCTGGCAGCCATGTTAGCTAATCTAAACCCTTGTATACAAATGAGTAAGGACTCACTAGAAGCTCTGCGAACGTCGAATGAAGTGGACACGGCGCGAGCCCTGTTGACAGGAGGGACGCGGAAGTAGGAAGGACAAAGATGGCCGCTAGGGGGCCTGGTGTCGGGGAAGCAAAGCATGAGAAATCCACGAATATGGCAAGTCATATGATAACAGACATTAAGTTATCTTTTCTTTTTTATTTTTTACAGAGTTTTTTTCTGTAGGGTAGCCGATCAAAATGACGATCCCATGAGGGAATTAAGCGTGCACTTATGACGAGTACTCCATGATACTTCCGCTCGGGCTATTCAAAATGCTGGCGCAGGATGTTGAATGGAGACAATTATTACTAATAGGTGAAGTCATCAATGATGAAGGGGCCCTATTAAATACTAGCCTATATCCTGTTCCAAATAGGTAGGTCAGAAATTGTGAACCCTAACCTCTTTAACTCAAAAGGGGCTAGAGCAAATGATCTTAAAAATTTCATACCTATTCCCTGGCTGACCCTTCCTAAATGGTAGAAATATTAGATCGATTACTCAAGTCGTTTGTGAGTTATAGAGGTTGATGTTCAATAGTTTTGGCCTACTTTCTTTACCATCATAAATTACAAAAAAGCGTGCGAAAAATACCAAAAAACCCTGCAGAACTGTCACCTTGCCTAAAAATACCGCATGGCATTTGCGCGGGAAAAGTAACATTATATTTATATACTATCATAAATTACAAAAAAGGGAGCGAAAATTACGAAAAAGCCCGCGAAACTGTCCCCTCGCCTAAAATATAGGTTTGAGTCCCGAAGGGAGGAAGGAAAACCTAATATTTAGTAGTGGCCCCTTCATCATTGACGATGCACCTTACGTAGGTAATGGCCAATCTTTGAACACCAAGCTTGCCGTTCAAACTTCCCGCCCAAGGAGAACTCAAAATACGATTGCCTTACATCGTGAGCGAAACGCTCTTAATAACCACTCACGGACTGGTCCTTATGATGTGGGTCCACTACTAGAAGAAACTAGTAAAATAAATAAATAAAAATAGAAATTAAACTTGACCTAGCTTTGCGCTTTCCAGACCTCTGCTCTTGGGTACCGCTCGTCATTCCGCTTACTGCGAGCGTTCCTCCTTAATCTGACATATCGAGACTCTCAAAAATGTAGCAGATGAATGGGAAGGGGATGGAAGGGAGGGCCAAAATCGTCAATGATTCTGGGGCCACTACTAAATATTAGGTTTTCCTTCCTCCCTTCGGAACTCAAACCTATAATTTATTAGTGGCCCCTTCATCATTGACGATGCGCCTGAATTCTCAAGACTGGAGGTGGGACATTCATCATAAACATCACATACCACTAATAAACCGGTTACAGTCCAAGGAACATGTACTAATCAGGTCAGTTTAATATCAAATAAAATATAAAAGAAGGTTAAAGGCGGCGTTTCTTAAAGGAAGCCTGTGGTGTTAATGCCTTTAAGTTTCATAGAACAGTTGGTGTAACACAGGAATAAACTATCCATTCAGTTTATATATTCCAGGTGAAATGAAACATTCATTATCACCCAAATTTATAAATATGTAGGCCTACATATTCATGGCCTTAGGTAATGTTACCGCAAATATATATACTCTAGATCTAATCCCTGGGATTATTGAGTATATTGGAAACCTTATTGCATCCATATTGTTTCCTCTTAAAAATTAATCAATGTTCCTGGGTAGGCTTACTTTAGCCTAGGGAACGATTATCACATGACCTTAATACTCGTTACATTTTGTCTCACTTCAGAGGTAGGAGGAGTCCTTAGCTAGGATACTCCCCCCCCCTTTTTTTCATAAGATCAGCTTAACACTAGACTCTCTGCCTTAATGCTACACATGTACGAGAAGGTTTCATGAGATTGACGGACAGGTAACGTGTGAGAAAAGTATGATTTGATGACCACAATTGGGTCTGTTGAATGTCTTCTAGAGAGACATTATGGAGGAATCGAAGTGATGCTGCCCATTTACGGATATCGTGTGATCTTGCCAACACGCCCGGGTGACTCTCTCGAATGACTTCTACTAATAACGCAGGTAGCCGGCGTTTTTGTAATCGAACACCTGTCCTTGAAACCCAGAGGGCTCCCACCTGTGATGGTCGGGAAGCCCTCATAAATAGCCTAAATGACTGCACTGGACACAATAAATGGTGCCTGTCAGCCTGTTTCAGAGCCGGAATTTCGAACTCTGTAAATACATGATTAGAATGTTCATTCTTAGCAATAAAGTTAGGAGCAGGAGCAAATGTACCCCTATGTTGCGCCTTTTAAATCTTAGAGAGTTTGGCTCCGAACTAATCGCCGCCAACTCAGACACCCTGTCACCCGTAGTCACTGCCATTAGAAAAATTGCCTTTTTAAATATGAGATCAAAGGGAGGATCTTTGCAATATTTACAGGACTGAAACATTTCAAGGGCTCAATCCAGAGACCAGGTGGGTGTGAGTTGACGAGGAGGAGGGCAGAGCTTGAAGCATGACCTCCTAAATCCCTCTTCTTCCGCTTCCGGTACAGTCAAACCAGTTAAGTCTAGAAATGGTGTCCTAATTGCTGTGAGGTGATTCCTTAATGTGACAACTGACAACTTTTGAACATCAAAATAGGTAATTTAAATAGTTAAACACCAGAGCCACTGCGGACTGTCGTTGACCAGTTTCTACAATCCATGTAGTAAATGATTTCCAGTGTGATTGGTACTGTTTTTTGGGTTGATGAAGCATATTGGTTAATCAACTTGTGAGTCACGGTTTCCCCAAAGTGGCCTAGCCACTTGGCCTTCTGAATACCCACAAGGCGATAGTCCGCGAGGTCTTGAGGTTTCCAATTGTCTCTAAGTGGAAATACGAGATCGGGAGTGACACCGGGTTCTCGCACCACGTCTTCAGCTGGTTGTACCACACTTGAGCCGGCCACAAGGGCACAATCATCGAGACCATGCCCCGGTAATCCCGTAGTTTTTTAACTAATTTGCACATTAAGGATGCGTCTGGAGGTGGAAACAGATAAATGGAGTTCCATTTATTCCACTCTACCATAAATGCGTCCGGACCCCCGCAGGAGTTAAACTCTGGCGTGTGAGGTACTGAGGTAGCCTGTGGCTCGCCTCTGATGCGAACAAGTCCACTTGTGGGTTGTAGGGCTCCGCTATCAACTTTTGAAAGATGTTTTGTCTGAGTGCCCATTCTACTTGCGTGCTCTGTCGCCGGGACAAAGCGTCCGCCCATACATTCGCCACGCCGGGCAGATATGTTGCGTGAAGATAAATCCCGAGCCTCGAGGCTAGTCGAAATATCTTTTCCGACAACCCTTGTAACACTCTTGATCTCACTGACCCTTGCTTTTGAATGCATGTCACTGCAGTCAAATTGTCCATTCTGAAGGCTAGGGACTTTCCCGCCTGGCTTGTGCCGTGCTCCTGTAAAAAGAATAGTGGGACTAGCAACTCCTTGGCATTGATATGGAGGTGATTTGATGTTGACCATCGACCTTGGCTCTGGTGGCCTAAGTTTGATTGGTAACCCCAACCCAGGGTTCCTGACGCGTCTGTATCTACCCAAACCGTCGGTGGTGGAGCTGTCCAAGTCAAGGAGGAGTGAATAACTTCTGGCTTCACCCAGGCCGCCAGAGGGGTTGTGGATTAAGGTTGGAATTGTCCTCAGTGTTTCCACCGGTAAAAGAGGAAAACACCTTTCCTTCCAAGATAATTCTTTTGACCTTCAGACGACCTAACGGTACCGTCAGTTGTATCCAGTTGAGTGAGCCTACTAGAGATTCCCAGATCTTCCTCGTTGTCGTCTGGAAGTGCAGAAATCGGAAGAGTTTCCTGCGAAATCTCTGACGATTGTCTGCAATCTGACTCAGAGTCAGTAACTCGGTATCCCAGATAAGGCCCACCCATTGGATTTGTTTGGTGGGACTGAGAGATGACTTTGTTAAGTTTACCCTGAACCCTATGGCTTCTACATGGTCTAATACTAGTTGAACATGGTGAAGGCATGGAGGTGGTTTCGGGGCCAACATAGGGGTAAACCCAGTAGGGAAGACCTCTCATCCCCCCGTGCCAAAGTCAGAGTCACATTCCTCCTCCAAGGTCTGAGACACACCACAGGACTCTCTCACTCCCAGCGCCAGGGCAAGGCGAGACGGATCCGAGAGTAGTACTGCCGGACAAGACCAGTCATATGACTGGCAACTCCCGAGATTATTTCCGGGCATAGCCCCGGCGAACATGGGCAAGGATAGTGGTCCGCAAAGGTCTCTCGTGGCGGTGGTTCCGGCGCCCCGTTTACGTTTTCCCCACAGAATTCAATCATGTTCCATCGAAGAGAGGGCACAAAAGCAGATCATAATCCCCAGTCCTACGTCAATGCCAGTGTTCATATCCCGGTTGTTTTTGGTGCCAAAGAGGGACAGTGTTCAGATGAGGCCGGTGATCGACCTCTCATATCTCAACACCCATATTCACAATCAATCATTTAGGATGCTGACAGTGAATCAGATCAGGTTGTCACTCCCGCCGCAGGGCTGGATGTGCTCAATAGATCTAAAAGATGCCTATTGGCATGTCCCCATCAACAAACGCTTTCAGAAGTTCCTAGCCTTACTCAACGGGAATCAAACGTTTGTCTTCCAAAGAATGCCCTTTGGGTTAAATCTAGCACCCAGAGTTTTCACAAAATTAGTCCGACAGGAATTGCTACCATTGTTCAAACAGGGAATCATGATTTTATGGTACCTAGACGATTGGATAGTGGTAGCCCAATCCAAGATTATAGGTTTGATTCCCAAAGGGAAGTAGACAAAACCTAATATTTAGTAGGGCCCCGTAATCATTGACGACTTCGCCTATTAATAGTAATAGTCTCCATTCAACATTCTGCGCCAGGATTTTGATTAGCCCGCGCAGAAGCATCATGGAGTACTCATCATAAGTGCACGCTTAATCCCCTTATGGAATCGTCATTTTGATTGGGTACCCTACAGAAAAAACTCCGTAATTTTTTTTTTTTTTAAATTTAATATCTGTTATTATATGACTTGACATATACGTGGATTTCTTATGCTTTGCTTCCCCGACACCAGGCCCCCTAGCGGCCTTCTTCGTCCTTCACTGATATATCAAGAATAAACTATAGAAATCAACGAATGGGAAGTGGGATGGTTGGGAGGGCCCGAGTCGTCAATGATTACGGGGCCCTACTAAATATTAGGTTTTCTCTACTTCCCTTTGGGAATCATACCTATAATTTAATAGGGCCCCTCCATCATTGACGACTTCGCCTGAATATCAAGACTGGAGGTGGGACATTCGTAAAATATCCTCACCTTAGGGAAGAAAAAATCCGGATAATATTTTCTTAAGATTTATTGTATGTAATACAAATATATAAAAGGTATAAAAGATTTGCTAGCAGTGCGTGGCATTAAGAAACTGCTTGCTCATGGTCAGATCGTTGCACTTGATCGTATACATGACAAAAGTGACACACCTGTGTCCTGTAGAACAATAACTCTGCCGTAGGTATACGTTCTGTTCTTAACTTAATTGTACATTCATATCTTTGTACACTTTGGTAAAACAGACATAGTTGCAACTATGCGATCAATTCTTAGGATTTAAAGATAAGTTAACTAATCCTGGACTGTAGAACCTGTCCTATCACAGCTCGTGATTTATCACAATTCTCCAAGGGTACAGGGGGATATGGACTATTCCGCACACCCCCCTTTTTTTAAAAACTAAACAACATATAATATCATAAGACCTACTGTACCCGTTGCCGTAAAGCTACACAGGTACGCTTTGGTTTATCTAAGGCAACCGACAGGTAGCATGTTAGGAACGTATGATTGGAAGCCCAAAGTTGGGTTTTAGCAATATTATCAATAAAAAAAATTGAGGGACACTGCCCATTTCCTAATGTCGTGAGCCCTGCCTATCACGCCGGGGTTGCTTTCCCTGATCACGTCGACAAGCAAGGAAGCTAACTTCCGTTTTGTAATACGCTTACTTAGTCGGTTAACCGATAAAGCACCTAGTTGGCGAGGTTGCGCAATCCTCATAAACTTTGTGAGGGCTTGCACAGGAGATAAAATGTGATGAATGAGGCCTCTTTAAGGCCGGGACGGGAAATTCAGAAAAAACATGGTCCGAATGTTCGTTCTTAACAATAAAGGAGGGAGACGGCGCAATTTGAACATTGTCGTGTAGTCTCCCAAACCTGAGACAGTTTGGTTCGTTGCTCATCGCCGCCAGCTCAGAGACCCGGTTTCCGGTGGCAAGTGCCATGAGAAAAACGGCTTTCTTTAAAATTGAATCAAAGTCCGGCGCAGTATTATATTTGCGTGATTGCAGCAATTCTAGAGCTTTATCAAGGGACCAGGTTGGCATGAGCTGGCGGGGAGGTGGACGAAGCTTAAAACACGCCCTCATAAACCCTTTCTCCTCCGCCTGCGGAACAGACAGGCCGGTGAGGTCAAGAAATGAGGTCCTAATGACAGACAGATGATTTTTTAAAGTTATGACCGAAAAATGTTTCTGGTCAAATAGATAGTCTAAATACTTGAAGATTAAGGCTGCCGAGGCAGTCTTTTGCTCTGACTCAACAATCCAGGTTGTAAAGGTTTTCCAATGTGATTGATATTGTCGCCTGGTCGACGGTGTGTACTGATTCATGAGCTTTTGAGTGACACTTGGTCCAAATTGATTTAGCCATTTGGCATAGTAAATATCCACAAGGCAAAACTGAGCGAGGTCCGAAGGTTGCCAATCGTTTCCAAGTGGAATACGGAGACCGGGAGGGACGTCGGGTTCTTGCACCACTGTTGCAATTGGTGGTACCATACCTGAGCCGGCCAAAGAGGTGCGATAAACGCTACCTGGCCCCGGTAATCCCTCAGTTTGTGAATGACTTTGCACATTAACACAGAGTCTGGTGGCAGAAACAGATAGATTGAGGTCCACTTGTTCCAGTCCACCAGCAATGCATCGGGTCCCCCCACCGGGGTTACCCCGTGCCGGGTCAAAATAAGTGGCAGTCTGTGGTTCTCTGCTGACGCAAACAAATCTATCTGTGGACGGGCCGGCTTTGCAATCATCTTGTGGTAAAGATAGCCTGTTTGATTGTCCATTCTACTAGAGTGCTCCGCCGGCGAGATAGAGCGTCTGCCAAGACGTTCGCTATGCCGGGGAGGTAGGTAGCATGTAGGGAAATCCCTAGCGAGTCGGCTATGGTAAACATTTGTTCTGAAACTCTCAACAACTCTCGTGACCTCACTGAGCCTTGCTTCTGAATGCAAAAAACTGCGGTTTGATTGTCCATTCTGAATGCTATTGATTTGTTCTTCAATGTTGTGCCGTGAGTTTGGAGAAAAAACAGGTGAACTAAAAGCTCTTGCTTGTTGATATGTGACTGGTTGTCTGTACCCCAAATGCCTTGCCCTTGGCGGCCTAGACTTGACTGATACCCCCAACCCAGGGTCCCGGAGGCGTCCGTGTCTACCCATACCGTAGGCGGGGGAGAAACCCATGACGTGACTGAGTAGAGGACGTCTTGCTTGGTCCAGGCAGATAGTAAGGTATGGATTAATGGAGGAATTGGCCATAATTTCTCCTCCGGCAAGAGAGGGAACGCTTTGTTGCCTTCCATGATTAATCGCTTGGCTTTCAATCGGCCCAACTTGACAGTTATTTGTACCCAGTTGATAGAACCGATCAGGGAATCCCACGTTTTCCTGGTCGTATCCAGACTGTGGAGGAACCAGAACAGTTTCCTTCGAAATCTGTTGCGGTTGTCCGTGCTCTGAGTCAGAGTCAGAGAGGCGGTATCCCAGATCAGCCCTAACCACTGAATCGTCCTTGAGGGGACAAGGTGCGACTTTGCCAAGTTCACCTTGAACCCTAGGGCTTGTACATGATTTAACACCTGGTTGACATGGTCTAGACATAATTCTACAGAGTTCGCCACTACTAGCCAATCGTCCAGATACCAAAACACCTGTATTCCTTGAACTAACAGGGGGAAAAGAGCTTGCCGGACGAGTTTGGTAAATACTCTTGGTGCTAGGTTTAACCCGAACGGCATCCTTTGAAAGACATGTCTCGTGCCGGACTCTCAGAGCGAGAAACTTTTGGAACCTCTTGTTGATAGGGACATGCCATTAGGCATCTTTGAGATCTATCGAACACATCCAACCTTGCAGCGGAAGTGCGAGTCTGAGCTGCTGAACCGTCAGCATCCTGAAGGGTGAATTCTCTATAAAGGTGTTCAGATGCGAGAGATCTAGAACTGGTCGCATCTGCCCACAGTCCCTTTTTGGCACTAAAAAGAGTCTTGACATGAACACTGGCTGAAGGGGATCTACCTGGATAAGGACCCGTTTGGCAATCATTTCTCGTAACATGACCTCCGCCTCCTGAGACACAGGGGAGTATTCTTACGGCTGACGCAGTCGAGGCCGCCGGCGCCACTGCCAGGTGATTCCTTTGCTCACTGTCTTCCTGGCCCAGGTACGTTTGGGCCAGGCTGAGCGGAAAGCACGGAACGAACCCAGGTGCAGCCGGGGTTCGTCCTGCAAGGCAACTCCCCAATCCTGGGCCTTTGAGCTTGGCCCTGGGATGTGGGGAGTGTGAGTGGCTAGTTTTTTAGAGGTGGAGAGGGGTTGGAATCGGACACTTGACTAGTTTTGGCTGTTGCAGTGCCCTGATGACTTTTATATGGGGCTTTCCCTTTATACCCGTGCTTACCTTGTTTGGGTTTGTACTGTTACCTCCGTGCTGAGGAGGTGGTCTGGGGTCTCTAGGTGACTGTTTAGGGTGAGGTTGGTACGGTTTGTTACCGCCCTTTGGTTTATGAAAGGGTTTCTTAGGTGGATCCTTCCTAGCTTGGGAGGTAACCTGCTTCCACCCACTTACCATATTAAAAACTAAACTCCACGTTTCCGTGTCAAGCAAGGTGGGTGTCAGAACCGGGGAGAGAGTTACCCGGCGACCTATGTCCGCCGGCAACTTCCTCACCAGATGTACTCTCAGATCTTGGCGAGCTCGAACCGCCTCCAAAATTGCAATTCTAATGTCCCCTAGGGACTGAATGGCGTTTTGTAGTGAAAGTCTACGAGATAGCTCAATAGCTTTTCTAATTTGGGGTTCATTGATGGTCGAGATCGTGCGTGCAAGAGAGGCAGCTATTTGATGACTCACCAAGTACTGCGAGAACATCCGGTAGGCTTTATTGCATAACTTAAAATCTCGGTCCAAGTGACTAGCCAGGGGGGGGGGGGAGAGAAAGGCTCATCAAGGGTATGCAATGACACTTTGGGGGCCGCCAGAAATGTTAGTAAGGCTGGGGACACCCCTTCTGCTTTGGATACTGGTAGGGAAAAATAATTATGATTCTCTGGTGGGATTTGATGTGAAGCTTTGGTGGTGATAGTTGTGGCAAATACTTGTCCTTCTATCTCCCAGTCAACCCAAGGGCCTACTCCCAGCTGCCGCATCTGCAGTACCGGAGTCTGAGCTTGGTCCAGAGCCGGAGTTGTAGCCAACTCCGGCATAAGAGAATTTAAGGCTTTGACATCATTAATGCCATCAGCCTTCGACCAGTCAGCAAAAAGTCGTGCAGAAGCGGCGGAAGGAACGGCCGGTGCTGCAGAATACACAAAATATGCCGGGTTAAGTGAACTTGGGACACCCTTAATTAGGACATCTAATACCCTCCCTGTCTCATCTTTGGCCCGAAATTTACGGTTCTTATTAATTTCGATGGACCACTCGCCTGGAACTGGAGGGTCCCCTGATACCGAAGGTTGAGCTATAAGGGGGTTCTCTGGCACTACAGGTACCCAAGAGCAATCTGTGCCATAAAGGAGGGGCATGGGGCCCTTCCTCATAGGCGCTTTATCTAAGGGAGGGGGTTGAACATCAGTAACCACCCTAAAGTCGGACATAGCGAGTGCCGCCGGCCCTGTGGGGCCTGGGGCAGCTGCCACCAACTGGGTTGGACAAGTAGGGTTGACAATCGGCGGCTCTAAAGGTCTAAAAACAGACGTGTTAGGGGGCTGAGCTGAGAGGGTAACTTTGGGATCAGACGAGGCAGGGATTTGATAATGTTGTATCACATTGTGTAATAACTCCCTTTACCTGATCAGAAGTCATCCATTTCCTAGAGGTATCTTTGGATGAGTTTGAACTAGCCTCAGAATAATTACTAGGGAGAGGCTGAGGAGCCGGGGAGAACAAACCATCCGCCGGCTCCTCACTCTGCTCCAAGATCTCTTGTGATTCTAGCCCGTGTGAGTCTATCTCATTATCTGCCAGGGGCCATGATAAATCGGGCACTGACGACGGCAACACGTTGATGTCGCCGTCCTCAGTCCGTTCTGGAATGATATTTAGAGATGAGTCTGAATGGCGCCAGTAAACCCCTGCCGCCATGGGCAGGGAGTCCTGCGTCATCTGTGAGCTTAATTGGGCACCCGGCGGATATCCCCTGAATTGGTCGGCTAGCACCCTACTAGGGCCTGCCGCCTTTCACACCCCGGGGAACTACCGTTAATTTTGGTATTGTAAAAGTCACATTAGGAGGTTCACGTATAGTCTATTCCTGCCTAGATGTAGATGGTAATGATTCAGATCCTATTTCCGACTCCCCAGAATCACGTGTAAATGTATCCGAGGGAGGTGTAGGAGGGAGCGGCTGCGGAGTCTCACGCCGGCTGCTCGAGGTGTCGTACTCTTCTCTGTGGCGCTTGTGAGACCGGGAAGAATCTGAGGTAGAGTGGCGAGCGTGTGTCCTGGGAGACTTCGACCTGGACCTCGACTTCCGCCGCGTGGCATGGTCGGAGGAGGGGACCTCGGTGACATCTCTCTCACTACTGCTATTGACAATCTCTTTGCTGATGGCTTTAGCTTTGACCTTGGGTCTGACCGCTTTGGAGGATCCTGGTTTAACTAAGGGAGACTTGATAATTAGCTTGTTCCACAGGACTTCATCGTCACATTGGAGTGCCTTATGGGCTATGTCCTTAGCATATGAGTTGAACGCCGCCTTCACCTCGTGCAAGGCCGCTAAACATGACAGGTCCTTCTTAGCCAACAAATTGGTTTTTAATTCAGCACAGATGGCGCACTTTTTGGACAACCACACGCCTCTAGAGCGGTCCAAACATTTCACGCATTTGATGCAAAGGGAATGAGCAAAAACTGGTAAAAGGGAACAAGAGGGCGTAGCGCAAAGTTCAAACCTAGGCATGGTGCCGTAAATGAGGTTCCCCCCCTCTGCCGGGATCAGGTCGAACTCCGCCGGAGAAGCAGCCTGGACCTGGAAAAATTTCCAGGAATCAATGCTCATAAAGATAACCTGCGAGGTATTAAACATCCTAACTCAAATCCGCCGGAAACTTAGCTATAATGCACCACTACGCAAACCTTCCGCCGGATCTGTCTAGCTGACTTTCACAAACTCACCTGTGATATTTCACAGGTCCCCTGACCTTGTTAAGATGTGATCCTACTGAACAAGTTTGCAAAGCTCATCTTATCACTTCGTGTACACTTGACTGGGGGTGCCGCAGGCGGTACGTCTGACGTGTCACTAGGTCAGGCCGGGAGAGTTAACTCTGCGAGCCGAGTTTATATCCTTGCTCGGAATGCAATTCCGCCGGAAAAATGGTTCAGCCAAACCACGCCGGGATCTTTTGAATGTTCCTACCCGTCGGAGACAAATAACCTGGGCCCCTCTCACGGGGCCGCCGGAACAAACGAAAACTGCTGGAAAAAAAGGGTTGGCACAGCCCCTTTTACCGCAGTCCCACACACATAAAATAAATGCAATAATAATGATAAGGGACGTCTCCCCTACCCCGAAGGAACAAGACCGCATGCAAGAACCAGAATCAGGGGCATACATAAGTAACAATAACAACAGAAAATGTAGACCACTAAATTACCTGAAGCCTACGTTGGAGACCCGTAACTAGGCCTACCACATGGACTGAAGAATATCCAGCAGACAACGCCCCAGCAACCAGCAGCCGCACCAAGCAGAGGGAGGCCACCCAAGGGGCCTAAGCAAAACACGAACCCTGGAAGGTGGAGCACCACGTGCAGACACCCTTAACCAGAGCTTTTGCTGATAATAGAAGAAAATGGCATGTACTATCCTCAATATTGACAGTCTGTATCATGCCTCGTAGAGTGGTCGCCTTCTAGCTAAGTAAACATAACAGCTAAGGCGTATCACAAAACAAAACAACACACGCGGTACACCCATCCGGGACTCGTAGACGCCTGTTACAATGGTACCCTATTTTAACACTTCTTCCTGCGGACCGACCAATCTGGCAGCCGTGCTAGCTAATCTAAACCTTGTTACTGCACACAGATGTATACAAATAAGTAAGGACTCACTAGAAGCTTTGCGAACGACGAATGAAGCAGACACGGCGCGAGCTCTGTTGTCAGGAAGGACGCGGAAGAAGGAAGGACGAAGATGGCCGCTAGGGGCCTGGCGTCGGGGAAGGAAAGCTTAAGAAACCCACGTATATGGCAAGTCATATAATAACAGATATTAAATTAAATTTTCTTTTTTCTTTTTTACGGAGTATTTCTCTGTAGGGTACCCAATCAAAATGACGATTCCATAAGGGAATTAAGCGTGCACTTATGATGAGTACTCCATGATGCTTCCGGGCGGGCTATTCAAAATGCAGGCGCAGGATGTTGAATGGAGACTATTACTATTAATAGGCAAAGTCGTCAATGATGGAGGGGCCCTATTAAATACAGTACCATATTAAAAATATTAGCAAACTACAAAACGAAAGCATATTTACCTGTCTCTGTTTTTTTACTTTATCTCTGGATACTAGTCTATCACTCTCTTAGTCCTCAATCTGCTAAGTCAGTTTTAAACATGGTACCTGTACAGTATAGCAATCCTATGACCATTTGTTATAATTTGTAAGAATATTCTCTACTTTTGTGTTATCACTTTATATTTTTATGAGCATGAAGGGGAAAAAAGGCAAATTGACTGTAACAAGTGTCCCTACCATTCTTGAAAGAGTGATAGAGAAATAAAATGAAGATGCATTAAGAGTTGTTTAAATATATTTGTGTAAAGAAGAAAGTTTATGTGGTGTACTTGTTAAGTGTAGTGGATCAGATAGAAGGTGGAGGGTGGCATGGGATATAACACGACTCCTTTGCCCTACATAGGCCTCAAAATACCCCAAAAAGTGCTTAATCTAAAAAAAAAAAAAAAAAAAAAATAGGGGGCTTACAGCGCCCACCCAGACCCCCCAGCTGCATAGGCTCGCTTCGCTCGCCCACCAACGCATATCAGGGGCCACTGAATATAGGGCCCCCACAAATGCTGTGCCCCAGGGCCCCCACAGCTCTTGATCCGGCCCTGGCCGCCTGTAACTCCTTTTTATATTTTGATATAAAACTGATCTGATTAGTACGTGTTTGTTTGGACCTTATCTAGTTTATTAGTGGTTTTCGATGTTCATGATGAATGTCCCCCTCCAGACTTGAGATATCAGGCGCATCGTCAATGATGAAGGGGCCACTAATAAATTATAGGTTTGAGTCCCTAAGGGAAGAAGGAAAACCTAATATTTAGTAGTGGCCCCGGAATCATTGACGATTTTGGCCCTCCCTTCCATCCCCTTCCCATTCATCTGCTACATTTTGAGAGTCTCGATATGTCAGATTAAGAACGAACAGCCGCTACGAGAAGGGTGGCGTGCCGTACCCAAAACAGCAGACACAAGGGAAGCGCATTACTAGATCAAGTTTAATTTTTAATTATAATTATTTTTTACTAGTTTTTTCTAGTAGTGGTACCCACATCATAAGGACGAGTCCGTGAGTGTTTTTTTAAGAACGTTTCGCTCACGATGTGTGGCAATCGTATTTGATCTCTCCCCGGGCGGGAAGGTTTGAACAGCAAGCTAGAGTTCAAGATTGGCCATTACCTACATTAAGGCACATCGTCAATGATTCCGGGGCCACTACTAAATATTAGGTTTTCTTTCTTCCCTTCGGGACTCAAACCTATTATTTTGGTAATTTTATCACTTCCAAAGACTATATGAGAAGGAATACATAACATTAACATGAAATAACCTTGTTTTTGTTCATTTTATCACTTCCAGACACAGTTTGAACTATTAACCCGTTGAGTACCAGCGACGTGTGTTATATTTATGCTAGCTATATTTAGACGATACAGTATTAAGCAGCTCAGGAAGGACCTGGGGTAGTTCATAGGTTTGGTTGAGATAGTTTGAAGCTAGAGGTTCTTCCTAAGCTTAATGAAATTGACTAATAGTAGCCAGAATAAAATTAAAATTATATCACTGGTACTGGACGGGGTACTTAAGGGGAGATCGGCTTATTTAATTGCTCTTTTACGTATCTTTTTATTATTTTTATTATAATGTAAAACTTGCAAATTAAACAAACTAAAACTGGGATGACACAAGATAAATGCAAAAAACTGATCAAAATGGCTATGTGGAAACAATGCTTAATAAAATAAAATTTTGAAATAAAAGAACACAATCCACCACATAGGGTGTACACAACTACATGCGCAAGTCAATTTGTTTCCCAAGTAAACTGATCGCACATAACAATGCACTGTCGTCACGTTCAAGGAATTAGTCAATTTGGGAAGTCTGGGACGTTCTGGTAAATTTGACTAAACTCTGCATGAATAAAGAAACTACATTAAGTGTCAAAATGTTCTAATAAAATCAAATTTGCAACTTGACAAGATAATAACAATAGTACAAAATACAAATATCACTCACTAACGATAGTGCTATCGGGTAGGTACCTGTAAGCATTGCATGCTTCAAGTGACACCTAACAATTACTACACTACTAATAACCTACATTTATTGTACAAATAAACTAAGGAAATCGCAAAAGCAAGCAATTGATCCTATTGACAATGAATAAATACAGTATAATAAATAACAATATTTATTATGGCTGGTGATGGGCTGGTCTACTGGTGATGGGCTGGTCTATCAGAGTGAGAACTGAGCGATCTCTACCATACCCATAGCTTACTCTGACTGTTCCTTTTGCATAATTATATAGTTTCTAGATCTCAAGTGACGGCGTCCCTTCCGTGGATTGACCTCCCAATCAAACCAAGATTGGAAGCCGAAGTGTCACATTTTTCCTTTGCCCCTCAACTTTCTTTTCATGGTTGCTGAGGGGCACGGGGCCCTGGGTGGGGCTTTGGTTTCCCGGGCATTTCCTCACCCTCCTCAGCTCCCCGCCGTGGAGTGGCTTCGGTCACCCAGGCTTTGTTGTGGTTGGCAGGGAGGGTTCTGTGGGGACGCTCGGTTGTGGCCTTGGCCTTGCTCGGGGCCTTGGGGCTGTTCGGCCAGGCAGCTTGGGGAACAGCAACAACAACAACAACAACAATATTGGAAAATATGAAGAAGGCACAATAGATTTAAACAAAAGAGTACTCTTTTAACGAGAACAGTTAATTATAAAGAATAATAATAACAATAGAAAAAGTTAAATATTAATACATACAGACAAAAAGTAAGCAGAGGTTATAATAGAAACTTCAAGTTAATAATGCTTGATTAAAATTATTGATATCAAATTTTAAAATACAGTCACAATAATTGACCTTAAAAAGATTAAATTTATGCAACAATTTACTTGCAACAAAACCTAGTTCTAGTTTCCTCCCTAGACCTCCATCAAACTTAAAAAACATCCATTAGATCCCCCTTCTAGATTAACTCTTTCACGCTTTTATGACGCAGAGGTTGCTAGAGTAGCAATAAGAAATAGAGTTCTCTCACTCTTATAATTACCTCTCCAAAATTAGTTTTCTGCCCACAGCTAACTCAAAGACAACTGCAGAGGTTGAAGTAACTAAACTAAAGGTTTCTAAATACCCCTGATGGTAACAAAGGCCTTAAAGTATCCCTAATAGGCTCAAAATCGCGTCATAAGCGTGAAAGGGTTAATTTGTAAATTTTTTTGGTAGAAAAATGTTCCGGCCGAAGGCCGGTTCTTCCAACATTACAGACTCACTATCGTTCGCCAGGGAAAAATCGACAGCTAAATAGCGCGAAAGGTCTAAATATTGACGAAGAAATGGGCCGAAAGGTCTTAAAATCGACTAACTAATGGGGCAAACATCTTAACATCTGAAAACTAATGGGGCTAAACATGTGGGATAAAGTGGTCCAGAAAATCGGCCCATCCCCCCTTAACCCTTTCAGTACCGAGCACATCGTTTTCATTATATTCTGGCACCTATTAGACGATTTTATTCAACTTTGGAAGGACGTCTACGCATTTGTGTGCTTTTATTTCAAAATTATATTTTGCTAAATCATTAGGTGTGGGAAAAGCAGAAGTGCTTTGGAGTGTATACAGAAGGGTGGAGATGTGATAATAGATTGGTTGGTGAGACTTTTCAATGTGTGCTTTGCTGTGTCAATGGTACCAATAGACTGGAGGAGTGCATGTATTGTGCCGTTGTACAAGGGGAAGGGAGATCGGCAGGAGTGTTCAAGTTATAGAGGTATTAGTTTATTGTCAGTGGTTGGAAAGCTGTATGGCAGGGTGTTGATAGAGAGGATAATAAAGTGTACAGAAGTGGCAATAGGAGAAGAACAGTGCCGTTTTAGGAGGGGAAGAGGGTATGTGGATCAGATTTGTGCAGTAAGACAGTTATGCGAGAAGTATTTAGAGAAGCATAAGGAGATATTTTGGGCTTTTATGGATTTGGAAAAAGTGTATGATCGTGTGGATCATGAATTAATGTGGAAGGTGTTAAGGCTTTATGAAATTGGAGGAAATTTGTTAAAAGCAGTTAAGAGTTTTTATGAAGGGAGCAGAGCGTGTGTTAGAGTTAAAATTAAAATTTAAAGCTTGCAAACTAAACAAACCAAAACTTGGACAAAGACAATATAAAGGCAAAATAGCTTATCAAAATCGCTATGTGGAAACAACGCTTACTAAAATAAAATTTATGAAATAAAAGAGTACAATCCACCACATAGGGTGTACATTACTACATGAGCAAGTTAATCTATTTCCCAAGCAAACTAATCGCACATATAGCAACGCACTATCGTCACGTTCAAGGAATTAGTCAATTTGGGAAGTCCAGAACGTTCTGGTAAATTTGTATTAAACTCTGCATGAATAAAGAAAGAACAATTAGTTTCAAAATGTTCGAATAAAATCAAATTTGTAACCTGACAAGACATTAACAATAGTACAAAATACAAATAGCACTCACTAATGATAGTTGTTGTTGTTCCCCAAGCTGCCTGGCTGAACAACCCCAAAGCCCCGAGCAAGGCCAAGGCCATAACCGAGCGCCCCAACAGAATCCTCCCTGCCGACCACAATAAAGCCTGGGTGACCGAAGCCACTCCATGGCGGGGAGCTGAGGAGGGTGCCATAACGCCCGGGAAACCAAAGCCCCACCCAGGGCCCTGTGCCCCTCAGCAATAATGAAGAGAAAGTTGAGGGGCAAAGGAAAAATGTGACGCTTTGGTTTCCAATCTTGGTAGATTGGGAGGTCAATCAACGAAAGAGACGCCGTCACTTGAGATCTAGAAAATATTTAAGTAAAAGGAACAGTCAGAGTAAGCTATGGGTATGGCAGCGATCGCTCAGTTCTCACTCTGATAGACCAGCCCATCACCACATGACTAATGATAGTGCTATCGGGTAGGTACCTGTAAGCATAGCATGCCTCAAGTGACCCCTATCAATTACTACCCTACAAATAACCTACATTTATCGTACAAATAAACTAAGGAAATGGCAAATGCAAGTAATTGATACTATCGACAATGAATAGATATAATATAATAAAGCTAAATAATTGCAAAATATGAAGAAGCAACAACAGATTTAAACAAAGTACTCTTTTAACAAGAAAAATTAATTTTAAATATTTAATAATAATAATAGAAAAGATAAACAATTAATTTATTAGTGGCCCCTCCATCATTGACGATATGCCTATTAGTATAATAGTCCTCTTTCAAGCACCTGCGGTCAGCTTGTTTGAAACACCCGCCGCAGGGGAAAGAGTCCTAACATCTTGTGTGTCTCTTGGGACTGTGTTCATATTAGTCAGCCGTAAAGGCTGACCCTTTGGAACTTAACCTATTTCGGCGTCAGACCCTTTTGTCGTGACCGCCTCTAGTGTGGTATAAGAATGAGGTACACCTGTCTCTATAACCCCTGCCTGAGGATTAAAACTTTCATTGCTATTAGAGCTCTGGGCCTCCGGCGTCGGAGACAACTCTTGGCCCAGTCTGTTAACCGGAAAGTTATTATTATTCAATACAAGCTTAGAACCTTGGAGCCTAACCTTAACTGACTTCCTAAGCCTCATCGCAGACTGTGATCGCCAGGCATCCGTCTCAAGGAGACCGGGGAAAACCCCCGGCGTCTCCGAGGCGGATGTCGATGCTACTGGCTGTGCCTCGGTTTGACACACCTGGGAGCTAGATTTAAGGCCATCTAGTGCTACACTCTCCAAACGCCGGGGGCTAGATAGTTTGCGTATCTTGTCCGGCAGGAGCTCCAGGCTGGAAGCTCTCCGACCAAGGCCTTCAGGTGCTTCCGGTTGGGATGGAGAAAGGCATTCCGGCGATACTGAGCGACTCTTCTTGTAATGAGGAGGGGAGCTCTGTGCGGAGGTCGTAGTCGATTGGGGAGAAGCCAGAGTCATGCATGGTACTGGGAGGGTCTGTGTCTGAGAGACTGAGGTGTCGTCAAAAGAATATAGTGTAACTGTCCTCAATAAGTCCACGTTATCGCAGAATAACTCTACGTCTGCTACTTGAGAAGCGTAAGCTGCAAATTTGTTCCTTATCTCAATGAGTGTTAACAGGCAAGACATATCTTGGCTCGTTAGCCATTCCTCAAA
This sequence comes from Paralithodes platypus, assembly GCA_032716605.1. NCBI lineage: Eukaryota > Metazoa > Arthropoda > Malacostraca > Decapoda > Lithodidae > Paralithodes > Paralithodes platypus. The sequence goes on along the minus strand of CM064510.1, from coordinate 39,347,821 downwards.
CAAGTCAGAACATACTGGGCATTGGCGAGATGACCATAAAAAAGAGGATCTGTCTAATCACTTGACACACCGTATACACAGTCTGTGCGCTGTGATAGGTACTAGGAGGCACGTTGGTGTAGAACAAATTGAAACAGAGGCATGATTACAGAGTCTCCCCTCCCCGGCGGGAACCACTCGTCCGTAGCTGGCAGGACTGTAGAAGGGATCTGGAAATAGAAAATTTCCAAGAATCAATGCTCATAAGGATAACCTGAGAGGTTTTAACATCCTATCCTCCCGGAGCCAGAAAAATGGTAGGCGACAGCCTAAACCTTTGTTCTGACCCCTAAGAGGTTGTAAAAGTTTCCCTCCTCATGCCCTTTTCAATCATGAGGAGGGGCTTCACATCGGGTTGCCCACCTGTGACATGGGTCATAGGTTCATAAGCCAAAAACTCGGCGGGTATCTGCGTGCTATTACATACAATCGCTAGCAGCCGCCGGTAAGTCTACGCACTGAGCCGCCGCTTGACGGGGTAAACTGGTAGGCCAACAGGCTCGCCGAAACTGTATCGCAGAGATACGTCTCCTTCCGCCGGCCATGCAGGACCGCCATAAGGAGGGGTAGTGGCACACTACCACACACAAAACAAGAACAGGGGAAAATAAGAGGAACGAGACCACACGCCGGCACGGCGGACCCAGACCTCAGGTTGCAGAACTGAGGACCGGCGGGTCAAAACACAAACATTGGAAAACACTCGGCTACGGGTACCAGCCTGAGTGAAACCACTCCTCCAAAAAAAAAAAAAAAAATGAAACAAGGACGTCTCCTTGAGCTCCTGGAAAGTGGGCAACACTAACACAAGGGGAGCACAAGAAAAGGGAGGCACATAAAATATCACAAACAGATAAAAATATATTCCCCTAACTAAAACAGAGTCCCTAAAGGCTTATCACAAGGAAAAGTATCTTCCCGCAGGATGAAACGTACACTTGAATAAAACCTCGAGCAGCACGAAGCAGGTGAAGCCCTCCGCACGGGACCTCAAAGCAGGCTCGAACGCCAGAAGATCCCACACCATGTGCAACAATCCTTGAACTGGTGTGACTGCAAAAAAGAAAAAGACAAGGCCCCTAGGCCCAAACACTGGACTGTAGAATCAGCTCGTGAAGATAAAAAGCCTCCTAACTAAGCAAAAGCAAAAACTAAGGCGCATCGAGACACGAGGACACCCAGCAGTGGCGTCAGTCCTGAACACAACACGTTAGCGCCTGAATAGTACCCTAATTTAACACTTCCTGCGGGCAAACAACAACACAACCCGTGCTAGCTAATCTAAACTTGTTCACTACCACTCAGATAATTACAAATGAGTAAAGACTCACTAGAATAGAGCGAACGTCGAATGAAGCCGAGCGTGGGGCACAGTGTTGACCGTTTGCCCGCGGGGAAGAGAAGGAAGAATGATGCGCTTGGCGAGAAGCGGCAATGAGCCACAACGCAAGAAATCCACCGAATATGGGAAGCTTGTTTATAACAGTATTTAAGTATTATAGTTTTCCTTTTTTCTTCTCTTATTTTACGAAAGTTTTTTCGTAGTGGGTACCCGATCTATGACGACACCATAAGAGAAGTAGCGTTGCACTTATGAAGATGACTCTTTTTCTTCCCTGCGGGTGGTCGATTCAAACGGCTGACATGGGTGTTGAATGGAGACTATTATAATAATAGGCAACATCGTCAATGACTATTAAATACAAGTTTGTAACCCCCCACACCTCATACAAATGTGGGCACATTTTATCACACATTGCCTAGGTTTCCAGGATATGTGGTCAATTACTTCGAAACCTGTAAATGTATATAAAATATTAATTTCAGAAATAAATAAATTCTTATTAAAAATGCGGAAACAAACTTACAAAATTTGTAATAATTATTAAATTAAACTTTGAGAAACACACTAACAAAATTATTGTGAAAAATCAAATTATGAATTACTGAAATAAATAAATTATTGTAAACATTATAAATAAATATTTATAATTACCTGGCGTCTGGGTGGAGGCTTCCACACCCTCCCGATGTGAGGGTTCAGGAACCTGAAATATTGGAAGATCCATTGTTCCCTCTCGGAGAAGGGTTTGGCCTGCTTCTCCTGTGTTAGTTTGGTGAAGATGGTCTGTATTCCACGGAACCATATCAAGAGCTCATCACCTGTTGAATAAAAGAAAAATAATTGTTTTAACCCACAGAACCGCAGCGACGACAATGTGTCGTCGGCAATGTATGAAACGCTAAACCCCAGCGACGACAACGTGTCGTCAATGTTAATTACTCTGGTCCTATGGCACCTAGAGGGCTCAGAACATAAACAAACTTTGTTTCCCACACAATGTCACATATTTTTTTTTTTTTTTTTTTGCATAATTCTACTGCACAATTACATAACACATAATTGCACGATTTCAACTTACCAGTACAAAGGAGTACAAAGGAAATCAAGCAACAACAGATCTAGTGACCCTTCTAGGCTGCTTGTCCTCCAAAACACTGAGGATCAAGTGTCCAAACAGTGGTTTAGAGTGGGTAAGGGAACATTGGAAAGGGAATTACTGCCCTGGAACTAATGTCTGTGGCAGGGTTAGGAAGTTAGTAGGAGACAGATGGGTTAGTAACTGAGGGGGGGATAAAATAAAGTTATTCATTTACAAACGCAGTCAGTCGCGGGTTTGATGCGAGATATTTGTCTAAGCGGAGTTTAAATGAATCAATGGTGCTGCAGTCTATAACGTCTCGGGGAAGCCCATTCCACAAGTAGACAACTCGATTGAAGAAGAAATTCTTAGATTCGTGTGAGTTAAAAGATTTACCAATAATTTTGCAACCGTTTCCCCGCGTGTAATTAGATTGGTCGATAGTTTTGGAGGACAAGCAGCCTAGAAGGGTCACTAGACTCGTATGTTGCTTGATTTCCTTTGTACTCAACTGTGATCTGAAACCAAGAAATCAATGCATCAGTGTTCGAAATAAGGCAAATAGAGGTCTTGGATATATATCTAGAAGTGTGAGTAACAGAACAGCAGACGTAATCTTTACATTTTATCTAGCGTTAGTGAGGCTACATATTATGGCTTATGCTGTTCAAAATTGGAGTCCCTATTACAGAATGAACATAGATTCCTTGGAGAGAGTACAACTAAGAATGACAAAAAATAATCTGTAATATTAGAAATCTTCCATATGAAGACAGGTTGAAGAAGCTAGGCTTACATTCGTTAGAAAGACGCAGAGTTATATATGATATAGATATGATAGAGGTGTTCAAGTGGGCAAGTGAGATAGGCTAAATACAGGGGATATGAAAGATGAACTGAAGCTCAGCGATAGCGAGAAAACTCAAACAAATGGTTTCAAATGGGATACATTTCGTTTCAAGAAATATAGGCAAATAGTGGTTTGGTAAGAGTTGTATATACCTGTGGAATAGGCTACCTAGCGCCATAGTGCGATCAAGAACGATAGAGAGCTTCAAAATACAATTAGATAGACATATGGACGAGACGGGTTGGGTGTAAGAGGGAGCTGCCTTGTGTGGGCCAATCTGCTTTATGCGGGCTCACATTTTCTTATGTTCTTATATATATTTATTTTGTCTTCTTCTTTTCTGTGCATGAAGGAGACAAAAGGCAGGTTACTAAGCTTTAATACCATATACATAGCTCTCTTATTGATACCTTTCATCCACTTAAAACACCTCTATCATTATTTCCTCTACATAGTATATTTCTACTCACAAACATACAACCACGTGATCACACACACACATACACATCTTTATATTCACAATCACAGAAACATTTCGTACTTTCATTCACAAACACATACGTAAATACCTGTATTTCCATCCACACCGTTACCATTCATTTATACACACACACACACACACATACACACACACACTGAAGAATCTCAATTTCCTAAGCTTGAAAATCGAATGGCACCAAGTAGAATTCCCTAGGACTTATAGTTTGGGCTACAGAGGACTTTTAAAGAAGACGTGTGAGGGGTATAACAACGATTTACAAAGACTGTCTTGTAAGGTAACCTGGTAGGATCAAAGGGCACGTGTTTAAACTAAGAACAAATAGATGGAAATACGATATGAACAAATTTAGCTATAAAATCAAGCTTTGTATACGTGGAACACTTGTGGTGGTGTCCCGTAGCCTACCCAGTGTGGCTGGGCTGCGAGACACCACTGGTAGTGTCACGCAGCCCAGCCAGTGACACCCCTGGTGGTGTCCCGTAGCCACTTCGATATTTTTATTAATTTATTAGTTCGAAGTGGCTACGGGGCACCACTAGGGGTGTCACGCAGCCCAGTGGTGTCCCGTAGCCCAGCCTCACTGGCTGGGCTGCGTGACACCCCTGGTGGTGTCCCGTAGCCACTTCGAACCTTATAACCCGCAGTGTTACCAATATAGCTACTTCTCGCTAGATATAAAGGAAATTACGTCGATCTAGAGGCAAATTTTGACATCTAGCGGCATGAATTCTAGCGATATTCTTGCGATTTGAGCCATTTTAGAGCGATATTATCGAAATTGTAGCATTATTCTAGCGATTTTCGGCATATAATTACTATCTAGCGTACTTTATTTGGTAACTCTATATCCTGATGTTGACACAGGTACAATCCCTCCCAGGCATTGTGGAGGCTGCTGTCACACCGAGGGGTGTAGGAGGGAGATCCTATTTGGCTTGTACAGTGAGAGAGAGAGAGTTTGAATGAGTGTGTGTGTCCTGCATCGAAAATATCTTTTCAAAATGTATTACAAAGCTTATTCATCGATAACACGAATGAGCTAGGAGGACCAGCTTATAGCTTTTAGTCTCTCGTTAGAAACACGTCGATTACGTTTACAACTCTTTGAATACTTAAATTACTAAGTGTGACGGTCATTGTAGAATCTGAGACAATGTTTCGCATATAACTCCATCATTCGAAACTTTGTCAATAAAGTCCTCCTCCTCACATGGTGTTTATTTCCATTATGTCTACTTATCTAGGTTTATCTTCATCTATAACAAAATTGTTTAGCTTGATCACGAATACAAAATTAGACCATGTCTAAAAGTTAAATTTGAATAAGCTTTTCTACATTGAATATCTGTTCTACCTGGAACAAACGTTTGTAGGAAGTTGTGAATATTTTCTTCAGTCAAACAGTAAAGGGTGGTGGGGGGTTGGCACCCCTTCTCCCTCATATTCAGCCTCATTAGTTATGAGTTATTAACCCGTCCAGCCCCGGCGACGCGTCTGGCGCGTCGGCGATGTATGTAACGCACAGCCCCAGCGACGCGTCTGACGAGTCACCCTAATTGCTCTGACCGTAACCTCAGGTGTAGCCACTCGAGAGGGCTCAGATTTGTATGGGAACTGTGTACGTATCCCACGCAACCGTGCCGATGGTTGAAAACTCTCAAAGTCCACGTGCGTGCGCGTGAGCGAGCATTAACCTGTTTTTTTGGGGTAGTTGCCTTCAATTTTTTACTCTTGTAAAATACGTTTTCGGGGGCTCTGTAGGACCATTCTTTAAGCTTTTTGAGCGGTTTTTCGTGGTTTTTCCTTCATTCCTAGCCCATTCGCTATTGTTTCTGGAATAAAACCATTTTTTGAAAACCGGCCGGGTTCTGGTGCACAAACAATACAAAACTAGCCGGGGCTCCACGGGTTAAGACATTCGCCACATTACTTTGGCGATTCTAAGACCTGTCGTGCCATTTGTGTCGATATATTCCTGGCGAGCGATAACGACCCTACACATTAGGAGGAATCGGCTACCGAAAAATGCACAAATATATCTCGAAGGGGGGTCTTGGGGACATGTTTTTAAAGCTTGATGAAGGTCTTGGGAGGAAACTAAAACTAATAACAAATACATACATAAATGGATACATAAATACAAATATCTCCATTACACAACTACAACTTCCACCACCACCATCATCTAAACTACCATCACCACTGAAATACAGGAGAAACGAGAAAACCCCAAGAACACCAATAAACAAGCAAGAGAGGAACAGAGAGAAACAAGACAGAGAGAGACAGACAAACACACACCAGAAGAAACAAGGAAGAAAATAACAAAGCACACCACAACAACGTCAGGGTCAACGCCAGAGATCCCGACCAGGAAAGAAGATTGTCCCATCGCAACAATAGACAAAGCCAAACGAAAAAGAGAGAAAAGGGATGAAAGGCAGAGAAAGAAGGAGAAAAGAGTACACCGTGATAATCCCCGGGTCAAGGCCAAGGACTCCAGCCAGGAGGGATTACTGCCGCGTCACCACAAGAGGACAACGAGCCCCAAAATGGCCGACAAAAGACAGTGACAGATCCCCCCCCCCCGAAAGTGGTGTATTCACAACCATTCTAGAACCCTTCATTTACACTATATAAAATGCCTAGAAATATTATTGTATTTAATTATATATGTTAACTATGCAACTACCATCAAGAGAGGGGTACAGGAAAGCCACCTTGTATCTCTCTACACCATGAGTGTTATGTACAACCATGCCCAGTTATTTTATTGATATATATATGTAAAATGCCTAGAAATATTATTGTATTTAATTATATATGTTAACTATACAACCACCGTCAAGAGAGGGGTACAGGAAACCCACCTCGTATCTCTCTACACCACGAGTGTTATGTAAAACCATGCCCCGTATTCTTGCCTATTATCTCTCTACCTTACAAGGATATTATAGGTTTGAGTCCCGAAGGGAAGAAGGAAAACCTAATATTTAGAAGTGGCCTGGAATAATTGACGATGCGCCTTACGTAGGTAATGGCCAATCTTTGAACTCTAGCTTGCTGTTCAAACTTCTCGCCCTGGGAGAACTCAAAATACGATTGCCTTACATCGTGAGCGAAATGCTCTTAATAACCACTCACGGACTCGTCCTTATGATGTGGGTCCACTACTAGAAAAACTAGTAAAATAAATAAAGAATAAAAATAAAAATTAAACTTGACCTAGCTTTGTGCTTTCCATGCTTCTGCTCTTGGGTACAGCTCGCCATCTTGTTAACAGTGAGTGCTCATTCTTAATCTGACATATTGAGACTCAACAATGTAGCAGATGAATGGGAAGGGAGTACAAAGGAAATCAAGCAACAACAGATCTAGTGACCCTTCTAGGCTGCTTGTCCTCCAAAACACTGAGGATCAAGTGTCCAAACAGTGGTTTAGAGTGGGTAAGGGAACATTGGAAAGGGAACTACTGCCCTAGAACTAATGTCCCTGGCAGGATTAGGAAGTTAGTAGGGACAGATGGGTTAGTAACTGAGGGGGGGATAAAATAAAGTTATTCATTTACAAACGCAGTCAGCCGCGGTTTTGATACGAGATATTTGTCTAGGCGGAGTTTAAATGAATCAACGGTGCTGCAGTCTATAACGTCTCGGGGAAGCCCATTCCACAAGTTGACAACTCGATTGAAGAAGAAATTCTTAGATTCGTGTGAGTTAAAAGATTTACCAATAATTTTGCAACCATTTCCCCGCGTGTAATTAGATTGGTCGATAGTGAAGTACTTACTACAGTTCATATTGTCGATGCCTTTGATGATTTTGAACACTTGAATTAAGTCACCTCTTAATCTGCGCTGGGTTAAAGGAAATAGATTTAATTCTCTAAGACGCTCTTCGTATGGTTTGTTCTTTAGGCTAGGTATCATTTTGGTAACTCTACGTTGAACTCGTTCTAGCTTGTTTATATCTTTTTGGTAATAAGGCCACCAGGATTGAACGCAGTATTCCAGAAGAGGGCGGACTAAGGAATTGTAAAGGGTTAGGATAACTTCTTTGGATTTATGCTCAAATGACCTGCCTATAAAGCCAATTATTTTGTTTGCCTTCTTAACAACTTCTGAACATTGTTGACTCGGTTTTAGGTTACTCGATATTGTCACTCCCAGATCGGTTTCTTTGTTTACATTCTTAAGCTGAGTGCCATTCATCGAATAGTTTGCTTTCTCATTTAGGTATCCGATATGTAGTACTTTACATTTATCTGCATTGAAACTCATTTGCCAAATTTGGGCCCAACATGACAATTTATCTAGATTGTGTTGCATATCGTCAACTTGTTCTTTTGAGAGTACGCTATTTGCAATTTTTGTATCGTCAGCAAATTTTGAGATTGTACAGGTGAGACCCTCATCTATGTCGTTGATGTAAATTAGAAAGAGAATTGGTCCTAGTACCGATCCCTGGGGTACCCCGCTACTTACATTGGTCCATTTAGATGCCTTACCGTTTATGACTACTCTTTGCTTTCTGTCGCTGAGCCAATTTTCTATCCATTTCAACACACCGTCTTGTATTCCATGCACTTTTAGTTTTAGCAATAAACGTTTGTGGGGAACTTTATCAAAGGCCTTTTGAAAATCAAGGTATATAATATCTACAGCTTTACTCTCATCGTAGAGGTTGAGGATATCGTGGAAGAAGTCTAAGAGGTTTGTTGAACAGGAACGTTTTTTACGAAAGCCGTGTTGAGTATCTTTAACCCTTGCTTAGCGGGTGCTCTGTGGCCGTTTTGGGCCTTTCCGGGCCGTTCTGACTGCTATATCAACCATCAGTATGAAAGGAACTGTATTGCGCCGAAAACTAGGTGGAAATCGCTACACAATGACGCCACATACAGCTACGTAGCACTCGTGGAACACTGACAGTGTTACCTCGAAGATGGAAGTTTAGCTGATTTTGCTACCTTGCTCACTTTTAGCGAACTATTGGTTACACTGTCATCCTCCTGTGCGGTGGGGGAACTGGAGTTAGTGTGGGCCGGGAGGCCACTGATGTCGGACGTATGGATCATTACTATCCCACCCATTTTCTCTCGATTTCAACCCTTTTTTCACCCGTTTTTTCAACTCGACTTATGTTGTGGCGCCGCTCTTTAAGGGTTAAGTAAGTTATTTGCCTCTAAGTGATTTACGAGTCTGTCTCTTATGACCGTTTCTAGCATTTTACATACAATTGAGGTTAAGCTAATTGGACGATAGTTACTGGGTAGGGATTTGCTGCCTTTTTTGAATATCGGTGTTACGTTGGCTAGCTTCCACTGATCAGGCATAGTCCCAGACTGCAAGGATTCTTTGAATAGCAATGTCAGTGGTTAGGAGAGCTCATCCTTAGCTTCCTTTAGAACTCTAGGTGAGATTGTATCAGGTCCAGGCGTTTTATTTACCTTGAGTTTATCTAAACAATTCAATATTTCTCTCTCTGTAACGGTGATATTGCTTAGAACATCTGAATTATCAATTTGAATCGGCGATGGTGTAGGGATATCACTGAGGTCTTCGGTTGTAAAAACTGATGCACAGAAGGTATTGAGGGCATTACTCATTTGTACTTCGTCTTTGTTGTATTCTCCATTTTCATCGACTGACGGTCCAACAGTTGAAGTAACTACTTTTTTCTTTCTGATATAACTATAGAATTCTTTCGGGTTTGTTTTACTTTGATTCGCAACATGTAACAAGGGGACGGAAGGGAGGGCCAAAATCGTCAATGATTCCGTGGCCACTACTAAATATTAGGTTTTCCTTCTTCCCTTCGAGACTCAAACCTATAATTTATTAGTGGCCCCTTTATCATTCACGATGCACCTGAATTCTCAAGACTGGAGGGGGGACATTCATCATAAACATCGCATACCACTAATAAACCAGGTAAGGCCCAAGTAAACATGTACTAATCAGATCAGTTTAACTCCGTCAGACATATATGACGCGATCGCGTCATATGGCAGAGTGAACCAAAAACACATATGACGCGATCGCGTCATATGGACTTATTATATTGCCAGAAAATAAGTTTATGACGCAATTGAGCCGGTCTTTTGGCTGGTAAGTCCGATAAGTTAGATGTACATGTGGAAACATCTAGCAACCCCCTAGTGTCCCTGTGAGGGCCCCGCTGTGGTAGAGAGAGTCAGTCTCTTCCCAGCAGCCAGTCTACTAGGTGGGTGTGCGTGGCCCTTTAAACCAAGGGGCCTCCATTTTGCCCAGCCTGGCTGGTATTACCGCCCTAATAAAACCCAAACGAAGTGCTATATCGTTGGGTTATCGATGGAATATTGTGTTATTCTTGTTTAGGGTATAATAACCATGTTAGTGATGTGTTTTGCTAGTCTGGTGTACGTGACCAAGGTGGGCTCCACGAGGGGCCATGGTTTCGCTTGTTTGTGGATCACTTTCATACCATATCGAGTCAATTATATTGCTATTTATCAGTTCAAGTAGTGTATCTTACTTGTATTAGTGTTTCTTAGTGAAAACACTTTTATTACTGGTCGAGCATTCTCTGGTGTAGGCTACGTGACCAAGGTGGTGGAGCCCACGAGGGGCCATGCTTTTTGCCTATACGTTTCGCTTGTTTGTGGATCACTTTTATATAAATATCAGTCAATTATATTGCTATTTATCAGTTCAAGTAGTGTATCTTACCTTGTATTAGTGTTTCTTAGTGAAAACAATTTCATTACTGGTCGAGCATATGTCGCCATGCTCCCTCAGCCCTGTGCATTTTTGCTCGATAATTTAGAGGTGGAAAGTGCTTGCATTTTTGCTCGATAATTTATTGGTGGAAAGTGCTTGGGAGGTAAGTTTTTTATTGGCAAAAGCACTCTACATATACGGCTTGGTGGCCACGAGGGAATCTCAGCAGTGTGAGTAAGTACAGTCAACATTTTTGGTGGTGGTGGTGGTGGCCACGAGTAGGTGGACGTGGTGGTGGTGGTGGTGGTGGTGGTGGTGGTGGTGGTGGTGGTGGTCGTGATGGTGGTGGTGGTGGTGATGGTGGTGGTGGTGGTGATGGTCGTGGTGGTGGTGATGGTGGTGGTGGTGATGGTGGTGGTGGTGATGTGATGGTGGTGGTGGTGGTGATCGGTGGTGGTGGTGGTGATCGGTGGTGGTGATCGGTGGTGGTGGTGGTGATGGTGATCGGTGGTGGTGGTGGTGATCGGTGGTGGTGGTGGTGGTGATCGTTGTGGTGGTTGTGGTGATCGGTGGTGGTGGTGATGGTTGTGGTGGTGATGGTTGTGGTGGTGGTGGTGATGGTCGGTGGTGGGTGGTGTGGTGGTGGTGGTGGTGGAGATGTGGTGGTGTTGACACCAATAGGGTAGGTTCCCTTTTCTGACCGCGGGTCAGGTCACTTTTCTGACCGTGGTTCAGGTCAGAAAATGAACCCAACCCTATTTGTGTCAACACCACCACCATCTCCACCACCACCACCACTATATTATTATTTTTATTATTTTTGTGTTTAGGCCTATTTTATTATTTTATTATTATTATTTATTATTATACCTGTTATTCCTGTGTATGGGATCACCCATAAAAAAAGTATTTATATTTGTATTTAATTTATATTTTTGCTTTATTATATTATTATAATTTATTATTATTATTATTATTATTATTATTATTATTATTATTATTATTATTATTTATTATTATACCCAACATAAATGTCCCCCACCACAAACTCTATTATACATAATTATATACCGGTATATATATATATATATATATATTATATAATTATATATATATATATATATATATATATATTTTCTTTAATACATACGAGGTTGAAAGAAATGGCAATTTCTGAGTTGGAAATTTTATTATTCAAAGTTTCCAGGTCTCTGATGAGTTTTCGCTGGGTGGCAGGAAGTAGATGAAGGAGATGAGCAAAATTCATGGTGGTACAGGGTTACATAAATGTAAATTATGATACAGGATATACGACGCGTTTCACTGGACAACCAGCATTATCAAGTAAGGATGGAATGATATATAGAGGGTGGAGGATCAGAGGAGGCGAAAATCAGGGGGCAAAAGTCTACTATTGGTGGAGGGGTATTCTAGGAAAGAGAAAGGGGGGAACCGCTTCTCGCATGCGCACTGGATGCGGGATGGTGGTCGGTTGGTGGGGTCGAAGCTGATTGGCTGCGTGTCGAGGGGCGTGGCCTAAGTTGTGTGGCGCCTGCGGAAGACGAAGCTGAAGGAGGTAGCGCGGCGGGCTGCGTCAAGGGCACCGGGGGGCGAGGGGGGGTGTTAGGTCCTGTAGGAAAGTGCCTTTTGGCAGAAGGAAGGATCTGAAGGTCCAGAGTTTGGTTGTTGATTTGGGATGTAAGGCTTGGATATATAAAGCTTCGAGTATAGGTAATCTCCTTGGGTCACTTTCTTTATCGAGTATGGTGGTGTGTTTCTCTAACTCGTTGCGTGTGAGGTGATGGTGGTTAGGGGTGAGATAGTGGTCTTTGATGGCTCCAGCCTGAAGGTGAAGAGTTAGCCGACGTGAAAGACGAGTCTGCGTCATACCAATATAGGAATGAGGTCCACAGTCCTCATAATTACAGGTATGTTGGTAAATGACGTGATCGTCGGTCATCGGGCTCTTTATCTTGGTGGAGGCTGGTTTGTTGCGGAGAACGAGGTTGGAGGTCTTGGGGGATTTGTAATAAATTATTAATTTGATTTTGTTTTCCGGCTCTGTTGGGTGGACATGCTTGGAGATTATTTCTTTTAAGACGGCCTCATCATTTTTGTGTTCAGAGGACATGTAATTGCGGTAGAAGATCTTAATTTCATTGGGGGGGTCAATGTTGGGAGGGCTTTGGGTGTACCATTTTTCAAGATGGTGGTTGATGGTGCTGGAGATGTCGGAGTTGGAGTATCCGTTATTTACTACAGCTTGGGATAGTCTTTCTAGTTCCTGGTGGGTGTCGGCCCAGGTAGAGCAGTGCGTGAGGGCTCTCCTAACATAGGCGGAAATGGAGGATAGAAGATAACGGCGGGGCCTTCACTATCGCCGTTGAGGCATTGTCCTGTGTTAGTTGGTTTAATGTAGACGGTGGTTTTGAACCCATGGTCGTTCAGAGCTACGAGGATGTCGAGGAAGGGGAGTTGTCCATTGTTAGATTTTTCAAAGGTGAAGTTAAGTCCGGAGGAGGTCATGAAGCGACGCTGGAGTTCCTGTAGTTCGTGGAGGTCCTTGATTTGCACGAAGATGTCATCCACGTATCTACAGTAGACGGCGGGTCGTTGGGCAGCTAGGAGCTCTTCCTCGATGGTACCCATGAAAAAGTTCGCAAAAAGAACTCCTGCCATTTCTTTCAACCTCGTATGTATTAAAGAAAATGTATTACCTGGCTTTACTAACATATATATATATATATATATATATATATTTTTTTTTTTTATTAATTAATTTATTTTTTATATATTTGTTGTTTTTATTTATTTATTAGGGGTAGCCTATATTTGTTTTTCATTTTTTGTTTATTTTTTTTTTATTTTTTTTTTATATATATATATATATATATATATTTTTAGGGGTAGCCTATATATATTTATTTTTTATTTTTTTTATTTATTTATTATTATTTTTATTTATTTATTTTTTTCCTATACCCCACCTCCCCCCGCCTTCCCCCTATTCTTATATATATATATATATATATATATATATATATATATTTTTTTTTATGAGACAATGAACGGAGGAAGAAAAACACAGATAAAACAAAAAGGTCCATGTGCCTAAAGGCATCCTCCATTTATAAAATGTTTGTAACAACTGGATTTAAACATTTGTAGATTGTAAGTTTGTGGAAAGCAATTCGAGGGAAGTGAAGTAGTAGCTCTGGGGATAAATTAATTCTGATAAGCAGAAGTCCTGCATTGTGGAGGAGAAAGTGTAAATTCATGGGCGCTCTCAGCTGCCCTAGTTCTACGGGGAAAGATGTGGAGAGGCGGCACAATTGAAGCAAGTTCCTCGGAACAATTGCTGTGAAAATATCTGTAGAATAATGCAAGGGATGCAACGTTTCTTCGTATGGATAATGTAGGAAGGTCTTTATTTTGAATTTTGTCCAACTGCCTCAATGCAACCACTCCACTTCCACCCCACAGAGGTGAACAGTAATCCATCTGAGAACGCACATGACTTTTATATATCACGGCCAACTGCTCGTCAGTGAAGAATTCTCGAACTCTGTACAGGAGTCCCAGTTTTTTAGAGGCATTCTTAGCAATGCTTCTAACATAATGTGCCCAGCTCAAGTTAGTAGTTAATGTTACACCGAGAATGTCAATACTAAGGGAAGTGGGAATATTTACATCATTAAAAAATATATGGGAGTCAGTGAGATTCTGTCGGTTAGAAAATTGAATGTACTTGGTTTTCTGTGCATTAAAGGAAACTAGATTCTTTTGTCCCCATCCATTAATTCTAGAAAGGTCATGGTTCAGAGAAATTGCAGTGTTTATTTTTGAATTTATAAGATCGGGTTGGGTGAAAGAATTGGTAAATGTGAAGGAACTGTGGAGTTGAGTCATCTGCGTAGGAATGTATTGGATTATGAGTGGTAGATATGAGATCATTGATATGAATGAGGAACAGAATTGGGGCCAAAACTGATCCCTGGGGAACACCAGCATTAATTGAGTGAAATTGAGAATAAAGGCCATCTACCATTACACATATTTTTCTGTTATGAAGATAAGAAGAATTAGTGGAACTAATGATGCAAGGCCGTAGTGTGACATCTTCGACAATAAGGATTGATGCCAGACTCTATCAAATGCCTTTGATATATCCAGTGCTATTGTATGTGTTTCACCATGTTGGTCTGTAGCTTGGTTGATTTGATGCGTAAGAAGGCAAAGCATGTCTGCAGTTGATCGACATCGTCTAAAACCATATTGCCTATCACTGATTAATTTATTATTCTCAAGATGCTTAATTATGTGATTATTGAATATAATTTCAAAGACTTTACCAAGAGTGGAAGTTATAGCTATTGGTCTGTAGTTTGATGGATCTGAAGAGGCACCTTTTTTAGGAACGGGATGGATGTTTGCTTCTTTCCAGGGTACTGGGAAGCATGAGGTATGAGTACACAGACGGAAACATTTTGCCAATATCGAGCACCAAGGAGCAATTGTTAAGTACTATTGGAGGAATTTCATCATCTGGACCAGAGCCTTATCTACCGAGAGATTCTGCAAAATAGTTTTGACATGTCTGGTGTGGATCTTAAGAGGGAATTTCAGGCGAATTAAAATTAAGTACAGGGACATCTTGATTTATTTCATCTAAGGTTGAGTTGGTGGAGAAAATATCCGCAAGAAGGTTAGCTTTACCTCGTGGGTCACTTACAAGATTGCCAGTCGGAGATTTTAATGGTGGAATGGATGAAGCAGTAGTGAAGTTGGATTTAAATGAGTTAAGAGTAGACCAAAATATTTTGTTATCATTTGGATTATTTAGAAGTTTATTTGCCTGCTTGTGGAGAAAGTTTGATTTAGTTAGATTTAATACAGTTTTGGCATGATTTCTGATGTTTCTAAAGTAATTAAAGGCTTCATGTGTATATATATATATATATATATATATATATATATATATATATATATAGCCTACTGTATATATATGCCTCCACATTTCTGTCAACACAGTCGTGTTAGTTGTGGTGGTGGTGTTAGTTGTGGTGGTGGTGGTGGTGATGGTATAGTCCTACAGACCCAAACAGGCGGTTATGGGCGCGGTCACATACCCTTACACTGGTGCCACCTGTCCACTTGACCCTTTCCGTACGACAACCTTTCCAAATTACTCTCGCTACCTCCCCCCGTTCAAGGTCAATGTAGGGAGATCGGCTCTCTCCTATATATTGTATGTGTAAGACTGTGTAGCCCACATGAATGCATAGATTATTATTGCTATAATAAATTATATTACTATTTATCTCTCTCTCTCACTCACCCTACATACCTCACCCCCCCCCCCCCCCCACACACACCACCACACCACTCTACCCCCCACCCCCCATACACCACACCACACTTGCATCCACTTTATTCTCCCCCCCCCCCCAGTTTTTTGGCGCTCTCGCTCTCTCTCTCTCTCTCTCTCTCTCTCATATATATATATATATATATATATATATTGAGAAAATATCACAAAGTTTTCGGGCGCATTTTTTTTTTAAGAGGTTTTCCCCTCTGTACCATCTGTACCATCTGTTTTGTCTGACTATGCAAGTGGTGGGGCGATTTGGAGCGGCTTCCATTGTGGATGGTGTCAAAGTCAGGAATGAAATGAAGTGAGAGTATAAATTTCGGGCAAGCGCGCCATCACGTGAAATTGTTGATGAGTTTTTTTGGCCGACGTCTGACAACGTCGCGGTAGCCATGTTGGCAAGCTGTATACAATGTCCATTGAATTTACTAATAACCGAATTAATTATAAAAACAATAAAGCTTTTTTGTACCTGTAGAAATAGCCTGAGCATTTCAAACCGACTTAGGGTACTTAATACCGAAAATAATATATATTCGTTGTTAGGGATTATACATGTGGCACCAATGTAAAGGGAGTAACCGCGGGTAGGACCGCCTGTTAAGATCTGTTTGACTATAGTTGTGGTGGTTTTCACACCTTCTAATACCACTCCCTTGGCTTCACACCACCCAATAGGATACCTGGACCTGAGTGACCCTTCCCTAGACAGTCACTTGATCTCTTGTATATACTATGTTTTTTATTTTTATTATTATGCCCCCTCCCCCATTATACCCCCCTCCCCCTCTTCCCCCTGCCCCCATATACAATATATATTATTAGGATAGTATCTATTTATTATATATTATTCTACTCTCCCCTCCCCCCCCATATATATATATATATATATAATATAGATATTATTATATTAGTATATATATATATATAGAATATATATTATTATATATATATTTATATTTTTTATTTCGTATTTATATATTTATATCAGTAATATTTTATTCTAAATATTATGTGTATATATATATATATTATTCTTCACTCCTCCATATACCTACACATATTTATTATTCTATCTATTTATATATTAGTATACTCCTCCCCCCCCCCTCTCCCATCCCCCCCCTCCCCCCCCCCCTATATACTAAATTATACCCCCCTCCCCCCTATTCCTTCCCCTCCCCCCTTCCCCCGGCCCCCATATACCCAATAGTACTATATTATATGATACTCCCCCCCCTCCTCCTCCCCCCATATATATATATATATATATATATATATTTTTTTTTTTTTTTGGGGAGAGGTTTTTTTATTTTTTTCTAATTGTAGATTGATAAAATATATATATTATATATATATATCGTGTTTATGTATTTATCTAGTTATGCCCCTCCCACACATATCTATATATATATAATATCATTCGTGTTTATGTATTTATGTTGTTCTTGCCCCCTCCCCCTCCTCCCCCATTATACCCCCCTCCCTCTCTTCCCCCATTATACCCCTCCCCCCCATATATATATATATATATATATATATATATAGATATATATATATATATACATATATAGATATAATATCATTCGTGTTATGTATTTATCTATGTGATGTCCTCCCTTCCCCCTGCCCCTCATATAAATATATATATATTATTTATTATATATACTCCCCCCCTCCCCTCCCTCCCTCCCTCCACCCTTCCCCTGCCCCCCATAAAATAATTACTATTCTATTATATGATTTATATTTTACTCCCTCCCTCTCCCTCCCCTCCCTCCTCCTCCCCCCGCCCCCCTCCCCCCTTCCCTCTGCCCCATTAATATAGCTAGTATCTATTTATTATATATTATTATATACTCCCCATCCCTCCCTCCCCCATCCCCTCTCCTCCCCTCCCCCTCCCCCCCCATTCCCCCCGCCCCCATATAAATACTAGGCTAGTATCTAATAATTATATTATTATACTCCTCCCCCTCCCCCTCCCCCTCTCCCCTCCCCCCCCATCCCCTCCCCCCCCCCCCCTCCCCCTCCCCCTCCCCCCCATATATATATATACTATATCTATTTATTATATATATATTTTTTTTTTGGTGGGGGTTATGTTTTTTTTTTTTTTTTTTTCTAATTGTAGATATATATATATATATATATATATATATATATATGTATATATTTATTTTTTATGTTTTTTGTTCTGTTTTGCATTTGTTTTTATACCCCCCCCCCCTCCCATTACAGATCAGTTACACATCTAACACGAATGGTAGCCCAAAAAACTCGCTAGCTATGCGAGGACGAGACAGAGGAAAAAGGCAAGGAGGGAAAGGGCAGATGAAGATGAAGAGACTGAGGGAGATGGAAGAGCACATAGAACACCTCGAGCACCTCCTGGCCTCCCAAGAGTGACCAATACATCCCGAAGACTATTAGGTACACATAGTACTCCAAACAATCCCTCCCAATCTTGTTTGCAAATATCCAAGGCCTAAAAAATAGAACCACGAACAAAGTACCATTTATTAGGGGCCTGCTAGAAGAAGGAAACGCTATATTTGCGGCTCTCACAGAAACTCACATTAAAGATCAGGAAGATAGGTAGTATTTCCTGGTTACAACCTACATAGGGCGGACAGAACGCATAGATCACATGGAGGTGTAGCCTTGTACATACATGACTCACTGATATGTACTGAATTCCTAAATAACAGTAATGAAGTGGTGGAAATACTTGGAGTTAAAATAGAATCCCTAAATTTAGCAGTTATTGTTACATACAGGCCTCTAGACTCATCCCGAGAAGAATTCAAAACCCAGCTCAACAAAATAAAATCAGAAGTGGAAACCCTGGGGAACCCAACACCAAATATTATATGGCTAGGAGACTTTAACCTACCAAACATTAAATGGAGACAACTAGAAAACCAGTTAGTGACAAATAACACCGGAGAAGCAAATACTAATACGAGAGAGCTTTTTGAACTTTGTGATTTTTTTAGTCTTACCCAACATATTGCTGAACCCACACGGGAAAACAATATCTTAGACCTGGTTTTCACTAACAACGACTCTCTAGTACACAGCATTAACATATCGGACACAACATACTCAGATCATAAATTAATTGAGATCAAAACAACCTTAGAATGTGTACAGACAACCTCAGAATCGAGAACAAAAACCGGCCCCTTCAGTAAATTTAACTTCAATAACAAAAACATTAGGTGGGAAGAGGTAAATCAAGAAATGGAGGAAATAGACTGGGAAGATTTAATGGATAACCTGACACCAGCAGAATGTCTAGTTTTAATAACAGAAACCATGATCCAAATCTGTAGCCACCATATACCTGCAAGACAAACAAAACGAAGAAGCAAACAAGATCGGGAAAGGAGGAGGCTGTACAGAAGAAGAAAATTACTCACACAAAGACGCACACATCAAAATCTACAGGAAAGGCAAAAGGTTGAAATAGATAGAGAAATTGTGGAAATTGAACAAAGGCTAAGAATATCATATGAACTACAACATATGGAAGAGGAGAGGAAAGCTATTGCAGGTATACAGGAAAATTCCAAATACTTCTTTTCATACGCCAAACAAAAGGCTAAAACAACATCAAACATCGGCCCACTGAGCAAAGGGGACGGCTCTTTCACAGGGGACAAAAAGGAAATGAGCGAACTCTTAAGCAGGCAGTATGAAATGGCATTCAGTGAGCCTGATGAAACAAAAGTCATCAGAGACCAAAATATATTTTTCATGGAAACCTCCCCCACGGAAACCCCTCAGATGCTGGATATTGATTTCGGTCCAAAAGACATAGAAGAGGCCATTTCCAACATGCCATCCCACTCGGCACCAGGCCCGGACTCATGGAATTCGATCCTAATGAAAAAATGTAAGGAAAACCTCTCAAAACCCCTGGCTATAATGTGGAGAAGGAGTCTAGACACTGGTGACATACCAGATAGCTTGAAAAACGCAATAATTGCCCCACTGCATAAAGGAGGGAGTAAAGCACTACCAAAAAACTACCGCCCGGTAGCTCTAACCTCTCACATCATTAAAGTTTTTGAGCGAGTCCTGCGAAGCAAAATTTCAACATTCATGGAGACAAATGAACTACACAACACCGGTCAACATGGGTTCAGAGCGGGAAGATCATGTCTCTCACAACTTTTGGAACACTATGACAAAATTCTTAAAGCGCTAGAAGAAAAGAAAAACGTGGATGTCATTTACACCGATTTTGCTAAGGCATTTGATAAATGTGACCATGGTATAATAGCCCACAAACTGAAAGCAAAAGGTATAACTGGGAAAATCGGACGGTGGATATACAATTTCCTCGTAAACCGAATACAATCGGTAGCAGTAAACCAAGTCACTTCTGAGCCTTCGGATGTCAAAAGCTCAGTGCCCCAAGGAACAGTGCTAGCGCCCCTTCTGTTCCTCATACTAATTTGCGACATAGATACCAACACCAGACACAGTACGGTGTCGTCTTTTGCTGATGACACAAACTTAAGCAAGATAGTAAACTCACAAGAGGACACGGGCCGACTGAATGTAGTGTTCCAGTGGACCAGGGAAAACAACATGCAATTCAATGAGGAAAAATTCCAATTAATACGGTACGGAGATAATAATGGTGTTAAAGAAATTACAAATTACTTAACAGAATCTAACCACATAATAGAACGGAAAGACAGTGTGAAAGACCTTGGGGTATTAATGTCTGAAAATATGGGTTTCAAAGTACATAACCAGGTCAAAGTGGCGGCTGCGAAACGTCTAACGGGTTGGATTCTGCATACTTTTAAAACACACGGTGAATTGCCTATGATAACGCTCTTCAAATCTCTAGTGCTACCGCGGCTTGAATACTGTAGCGTATTAACATCCCCATACAAAGCAGGTGAAATAAATGACGTAGAGAGTGTACAAAGAAATTTCACTTCGCATATAAGTTCGATAAAACATCTACACTATTGGGAGCGTTTAAGAGCACTGAATCTGTACTCACTGGAACGTAGAAGAGAACGTTACCTAATAATATACACATGGAAAATCGCAGAGGGTTTAGTACCAAACCTACATACTCCGATAGTCATGAAATTCAGTGATAGAAGAGGCTGGGAATGCGAAATCCCCCGGATGAATAACAGGGGTGCTATGGGCTCTCTGCGAGAGGGCTGGTTATCACACAGAGGCCCACGTCTCTTCAACAAACTCCCACGGCGAGTAAGAGACATGAGGGACATCTCGTTAGACAACTTCAAGAGAGCCCTAGATGTCGAACTGCAAAAAGTGCCAGACGAGCCCATCCTCGCAAGGGAGCGAGCTGTCGCTTCAAACAGTCTACTGCACCAAATCACCACCCATAACGAGGGGCGTCGCGCTCCTTGGTGCCGCTAGAGGAGCGGCGAACACATCCAAAGGTATCCAAAGGTAAGGTATCTAGTCGACTAGCCATGAATAGAAAACGCCCCATCCCGGAGGACCAGCTGGCCTCCGTCCTTGCTACCATCTTCGACATGTCCAGCAGTGAGAGTGAGGGCGAGGATGACATGGGGAGCGAGCAAGAGGAGTGGACGGATGAGGCGGGTGAGACGGATGATGATGATGATTTGACCCATTCTCCACCGCCCAGGGGGAAGAGGAGGAGGATTCTCACTTCACCACCTCCACAAACTCCAGCTCCACCTCCACCAACTCCAGCTACACCTCCACCTCCTCCACAAACTCCAGCTCCTACTCCACCTCCACCTCCAGAAACTCCACCCGTCGCCCAACATCGCCACGTCTCATCATCACCCGTCGCCCTACCTCGCCACTTCTCATCAACACCCGTCCCCCTAGCCCGTACATCACTCCACATCACCCCATCTCGCCACTGCTCATCATCACCCGTCGCCCTACCTCGCCACTTCTCATCAACACCCGTCCCCCTAGCCCGTACATCACTCCACATCACCCCACCTCGCCACGTCTCATCAACACCCGTCCCCCTAGCCCGTACATCACTCCCCATCACCCAACCTCGCCACGTCTCATCAACACCCGTCCCCCTAGCCCGTACATCACTCCACATCGCCCCACCTCATCCATCCCCACCCATCCTACCATCAACATCCACTCATGTACTCTCACCACAACCATCAACATCCTCTCTTGTCTTCACACCACTACCATTCCCGGACTTCCACACATCATTCTATTCTTTTTCTTCTCCTGCTTCACGATGCACCCTGCATGGCGGTCCCTTGTTACCTCACATAGAATCACCGGCCAGCAACATTTCAGACAGCCCCCGCATCCTGGCTTCACTCCTGCCGGTGGGTAGTCTGAACACCCCACCATCACATGTCCTGTCTCCTAACGTATCCTCCCCCTCGCTGATCTCCTTGGGTAACAGCGGGGGCAGCGAGGCGCGCTACATGGCGTTTGTTCCGCCTGAACATCGCCAAATCATGCACGATGAGATTGCTGGGGCAATCGATGAGGAGCTTCCACAGAGAGAGGCTTCCTCCTGCCCCACTTCATCCACCCACAGCACCTTCTCCATCACCCTCATGACATCCACCATCACCCACACGCCCTGACTCCACCACACCACCTTCTCCATCACCCTTATCACATCCACCATCACCCCCACCCCCTTCGTCTTCCGCAGAAGACGACCCCCCACCCCCTCCCCCTCCCCGCCGAAAATCTGGGCCCATGAAGGGCCGAGGTGGTTGGCCCAGGGGCCGCAGAGGTTACATACGTCGTCCAGGCGGACGATGTGGTGCTCTCCCAGCACATGCACTCCACGCCCCCCCCACCGTGTATGCTGAGGATCACGAGTGGACGTCAGACCCGTTCACACCCAACGTTGATCCTTTCACTGGAATCCCTGGCTTGCGGGTTCCAGCACCAGTGACACCACTGCAGTTCTTCCAGCTCTTCTTTACAAGAGAACTGCTCAGGTTCCTGGTGAATGAGACCAACGCGTATGCCTTATTCGTTGGTTCTCTCTGGACATCATTCAGTGAGGAGGACATGGCCAAATTCCTTGGCCTGTACTTCCTCATGGGTGTGAACAAACTCCCCACTGTGCGTCACTACTGGTTAAATGATGGAGTCCATAATTACCCAACGTTTCGCACGACCATGCAGGTCACCAAGTTCCAAGCCTTGCTGAGCAATTTCCATACATTCAACAACAAGGCAGTCATCAAGCAGACCAAAGACAGGCTAGTGAAGATCCGCACGGTGATGCGCTACCTGCTTGCTGGCTTCAAGCTTGCCTACGTCCCGGAGAGGAAGGTGTCCATCGACGAAGGCTGCCTTGGGTGGAAGGGTCGCCTTTCATTCAAGTGCTACAACCCGATGAAGCCGAAGAAGTACGCCATCAAGCTGTACATCCTGGCAGAGTCCACGACTGGTTTCGTGTATGACTTTCAAGTCTACACTGGTATTGGTCAAACTCTCCAGAAAACGGTTAAGGGTTTAACGGAGTCCCTGCATGGCATGGGTTACAAGTTGTTCATGGACAACTTTTACAACTCAGTTGACCTGTGCCACTACATGCTCACACACCACCAGATCTATGTGTGTGGCACCCTGAGGCTTGCACGAGGGGCTCCGAAGCGGTTGCGCGACATTGCCCATGCAGCGACACTGGAAGACGATGCAATTGAGGCGATGAACAACGGCACAACCCTAGTGATGCTTTGGAAAGACAAACGGATTGTCAACATGGTGTCCACCTTCCACGACCAGAGCACCATTCCAAAGCAGTCCTTTGTCAAGAAGAAGGTACAAGGCTGGTGGCAGCGGAGTCGCAAGAACATCATGAAACCCGTTTGTGTTGACGACTACAACCGCCACATGGGTGGGGTGGATCATTTCGATCAGATGATCCAGTACTACCCCATCCAGCGAAGGACGGTCAAATGGACGAAGAAGATCGTATTCTACTTCATCCAAATGGCCCTCTTCAATGCCTTCGTACTCTTCAAGAAGTGCAATCCCCGGAGGAAGATGACTATGCTGGCGTTCCAGGAAAGCGTAGTCCGTTCTTTGTTGCACTTCAACCCTGCAGAGTGGCCTTTGTCGGGGAGACGCATCCGGCGTGCACAGGATTTGCCGGAAGGTCAGTACGAGCCATGCACCCATCTCAGGCGAGGCAGGCGGCGTCGGCAATCCTCCGGAAGCTCAGCTGGGTCGCCCCCACCGGACGACAATCCAGACTCCCCAGCCGCTCCTGCTGATGATCCTGGCACTACTCCTGGTGCTCCTGCTGCTGGTGGAGGCGTTGGGGGAGCACTCCTTCATGACCCCCCCCCCCTCACCAGGTCCAGATGCTGCTGCTGCTGCTGTTGCCGTCGGGGGAGCACTCGCTGAGAATGCACCCCAGGCGGCACCAGTATATCGGACTCGGACGATGCTACTGATAATGAGGAGCAAGTGAATGTCCTACCACTTGACCCCCCCGCACCAGTAGTACCGGGTGCAGCTGCTGCTGCTGGTGGCGCTCGGGAAGCACCCGTCATGGATGCCAACTGGGTTCCACTAGTAATGGACGTTAAAGCTAGGGCTCAGGCACCAAGAGGCCGTCGGAGAGGTCCTCTTCGAGGAAGGGGTTCCAAGCCACGTCCTGTTGTACTGGACCATGACCGGTACAACAGGAACTTGGAACACGTTCTCGAGACGATCCCCGACGGAAAGCGAAGGCGGTGCCGTGTGTGTTACATGAGCCAAATTCGCAAGGACACGAGCTTTCGATGCAAGTCTTGCCGCGTTTGCCTCTGCATCGATGTCAATGGTTGCTTCAACAAGTACCATCAACTCGATGCAGATGTCCTATAGCCAGGATCTTTGCACGATTCATTCATTCATTTATGCATTCTCCTATTCACCTTCATTATTCCTTTCCAATCACTATCACCCATTCATTCATTCAGTCTTTATGCATTCTTCCATTCACCTTCATCACCCTTTCATTCATTCATTCAATCATTCAATAATTCATTCATTCTTTCAATCATCACTTCAGAGGTTCGGGGCCCACCTTCATTCACCCATCATCATCATCATCATCATCATCATCATAAAAAAAAACAAAAAAAAAAAGAAAAAAAAAAAAAAACACACACACACACACACACACACACACACACATCATCACAAAAAAAAAAAAAAAAAAAAAAAAAAAAAAAAAAAAAAAAAAAAAAAAAAAAAAAAAAAAAAAAAAAGAACAAATCTACTACAATTTGCACTACAGTGGATATAGGCCTCCTGGGGAAACCACTCTAAAAAAATAATGAGTCCTTGGAAATTTGCACATATTTCTCTGGTTTGACACCATATATATATATATATATATATATATATATATATATATATAAATTCAAAAATAAACACTGCAATTTTTCTGAACCAGGACCTTTCTAGAATTAATGGATGGGGACAAAAGAATCTAGTTTCCTTTAATGCACAGAAAACCAAATACATTAAATTTTCTAACCGACAGAATCTCAGTGACTCCCATATATTTTTTAATGATGTAAATATTCCCACTTCCCCTAGTATTGACATTCTCGGTGTAACATTAACTACTAACTTGAGCTGGATACATTATGTTAGAAGCATTGCTAAGAATGCCTCTAAAAAACTGGGACTCCTGTACAGAGTTCGAGAATTCTTCACTGACGAGCAGTTGGCCGTGATATATAAAAGTCATGTGCGTTCTCAGATGGATTACTGTTCACCTCTGTGGGGTGGAAGGGGAGTGGTTGCATTGAGGCAGTTGGACAAAATTCAAAATAAAGCTATTAGATTAATCAATAACCCTGCAATCACACAGGACCTTCCTACATTATCCATACGAAGAAACGTTGCATCCCTTGCATTATTCTACAGATATTTTCACAGCAATTGTTCCGAGGAACTTGCTTCAATTGTGCCGCCTCTCCACATCTTTCCGCGTAGAACTAGGGCAGCTGAGAGCGCCCATGAATTTACACTTTCTCCTCCACAATGCAGAACTTCTGCTTATCAGAATTCATTTATCCCCAGAGCTACTACTCTTTGGAATTCACTTCCCTCGAATTGCTTTCCACAAACTTACAATCTGCAAATGTTTAAATTAAGTTGTTACAAACATTTTATGAATGGAGGATGCCTTTAGGCACATGGACCTCTTTGTTTTATCTGTGTTTTTCCTTCCTCCGTTCATTGTCTCTTTAAAAAAAAAAAAAAAAAAAAAAAAAATATATATATATATACCGGTATATGATTATATATATATATTTATATATATATATATATATATATATATATATATATACTGATATATATATATATATATATATATACAGGTATATATATATATATATATATATATATATATATATATATATATATATATATATATCCACACACATACATTACCATTTACCATTCTTTATATTTTGTTTGACACCTTGTATATATATATATATATGCATTACTTTATTTTATTTACGTATACAATAGAATTATTTCTGAATTTATTACCTAAAGATAACCTGGCTTTCTTATTTTGTTTTTTCAGTGTCAACCCAGGAGCCATTTCCCTTCTCGTTGGAATGGGTTGTGACACAATTCAATTTCTACTACAATTTGCACTACAGTGGATATAGGCCTCCTGGGGAAACCACTCTAAAAAAAAAACGAGTCCAGTGCAGTACCTCTTTGGGTGGCTTGGATACTTGCACATATTTCTCTGGTTTGACACCATATATATATATATATATATATATATATATATATATATATATATATATATATATATGCTATATAAATACACACAATCACACATTGATTTTACCATTATTTATTTTGACACCTTGTATATATATATATATATATATATATTCTGACATATGGAGCCCTGTATGTTAATTTAAGAGTTAGAATTAGAGTTGAAGGAGTGTCAAACTACCCAAGCGACGAAGCAGACTAGCGAGCGAACCAGAGAGTGGGAAACCAGCTCGTCCGCAAACAAGCCTTCACACCTGCGTGTGTCATAGGGGACCCTGCAAACTACTTCGATGACCCGACGCTATGACGTCTGATCGACGCCAGGAGCCCCCATTGGTCCACGCACCTGCTATGCAACTCGAGGAGCTGTGATAGGGGCGCGCACCATCAGCCGCCTCCTGATTCGTTCCTACACCATCATTGTTTAGTATATAAGACCCGAGTAGTGGGCATTCAAATCAGTCTCATTTGGAGTTGGGGAAGGTGAACTTGCAGCTGGAGGAAGACGGGGTGAAGTATTATAATGGGTTTGTGACTGTCAGTCAGATTATATAGGTGTGTGTTAAGTGTGTTCGGTGTAAACACTTACGTTATGTTGGTTAGTGAGATATGTGATTGGGAATTAAGGTTAACGCTACTATTTATGTACTTAACTATTTGATTGGGAATTAACGTTAACGCTACTATTTATGTACTTAACTATTTGATTGGGAATTAACGTTAACGCTACTATTCTGTACTTAACTATTTGATTGGGAATTAACGTTAACGCTATTATTATGTACTTAACTATTTGAGTTGACTAACTTGTGGACTAAAGCAACTCTTTAAGTAATTGGGTTATGATGAAAGTAATACTATTGTTTTATATTAATACTTACGAGTTCTTTCATTTTCTTTGAATTAAGCTTACATTGCTTAACGGTGCTTAGTACGGTGATGCTATTGTCTCATATTAGTAATATCGCCTTAGACTAACATGGCTGTGTTAATATTACTTCTAGTGATTTCCTAAGCTGAAGAAAATTCGTTTAGCTTCAAAATATTATTTTTGCTTTTCATATTATTTGAGTGAGACCTGAATCGAATCTATGAAGCGATCCTGTAACTTAATTTACTCATAATCAAACCTCAATGTTACGTGGTTAAGAAATACATTTAACTAATTATTAAATATATATCTAACTTTTTATGTGACTTTGATATAAATCCTGATGATAATAATATAATACTGTTAACGTAAGACAAGAACCAAGAATAATTACATTAAATATAAATAAAAGGACATATAAGAAAACTATCTATTCAATTCAAAAAGGGTAAGAGACAGAAATATTCTTACTTTAATATCTATCTTTCAAGACTTTTTATAGAATTAATAGTCCTTCTTTAGATATAACTTCTTCGGTTCATAACCATAGCCTACTAAGCTTCGGTTAAATAATAATTCTTTATAAATACTACATGACTTTAATTAGTTTCAGTATTTTTCATAATTAAAGAGTATCAGTCAATAAAGGATACTAAGTCCTAAATTCCAAAAGGAAAGGAAGCAACAACAGGAAATAATTTTATTAGATTTTACTTTCGTTTTGCCTTCAGCTGACTGATACCTTAATATATATCTCTGTGCTATCTAGATTCATCAAGTTAACCACTTGAGGATCAAGATACGTAACAGAAGAGTGGCGACCTCGCCAGGATTTGTTTCATTTTTTTTTTTTTTTTTTTTTTTCTATGTGATTGAGGGAGGCAAAAGGCATAACTGCCTATAGCGAGTGCCTCCCCCATAGTTGAAAGAGTGACAGGGCCAAAATCAAGGATGTTCGAGCCAAAATGCCTGGACACACGGAGTTTGAAGCAATTTAAGTCATAGGAAGAGGGAAAGACTGATTCTGGGAGAGAGTTCCAGAGCTCAGCTGTTGAGTAGAAGAAAGTTTGAGAGTAACGTTTCACTCTTGGGTTGGAGAGTTGCACAGAGTAGGGGTGGGATTGAGTTGCAAGACGGGTACCACGTGCCCTACGTAAAGGAGGTGGTATGCACTGGGATAGCTCTGAGGAACACTGATTATTATAGTAGCGATAGAATAGCGAGAGAGATGCAACATTGCGGTGGAGAGAGAGAGATTGCAGAGAGTTGGTGAGTGGACGGGAGTTAATGATACGAAAGGCCTTCCTTTCAACTTTGTCTAGGAGAGCGGTGTGAGAGGAACCTCCCCACACATGTGAACAATACTCAATACAAGGGCGCACTATGCCCCTGTACAGAGCAAGAAGTGCTGGGAAAAGAACCCCTAAGGCGGTTGAGCACACCCAGCTTCTGGGAGGCTGCCTTAGCAAGACTGGTAATATGGTCCTTCCAAATGAGAGCAGAAGAAAAAGAGACACCAAGAATATTGAGAGAAGATGAAGGGTTGATTTTTGTATTGTTGAAGAATAAGGGATAGTCCGCTGGGAGATCCTGACGGGTAGATAGATGGAGAAATTGGGTTTTGGAAGCATTAAAGTTAACAAGGTTTTCTCTGCCCCAATTGGAAATAGTATTTAGATCAGAATTTAAGAGTTCTATATGGGTTCATTACGTTTGTCGTTGAGGGATTGCTGGCTGGGGCGTTCTGAAAAACTAATGGAGTAGTGCAAGGTTGAGTCGTCTGCGTATGAATGGATGGGAATTAAGGTACAGTTAAGGAGATCATTTATAAAAATTAGAAAGAGAATAGGAGATAGGACAGAGCCCTGAGGAACACCGGAGTTTATAGAGTGAGGAAGTGAACAATGGCCGTCCACAACCGCGGCTATGGAACGGCCGGAAAGGAAATTAGAGACAAAGGCACAGATGGAGGGATAGAAACCGAAGGAGGGTAGTTTAGAAATTAAAGATTTATGCCAGACTCTATCGAAGGCTTTCGATATGTCTAGTGCAATAGAAAAAGTCTCACCGAAGTCCCGAAAGGAGGATGACCTAGAGTTAGTAAGATATGAAAGAAGATCACCAGTAGAGCAACCCTTAACCTGACAAGCGCGATATAGGTGCTAGGGTAGTTATTTGTGCATTTCTAGCCCTGGATTCTGACAGAATTCGTTATATTTACAATATAAACCATTATTTGTTTTCGGTATGCTTTTATCTTACATATATGATGTATATATGAACCTTCAAGAGTGCTAAAATAAGTGGGAAAAGCATTTGGGTGGTGAAAAACGAAGATATTGGCCACCCGGTCATAATCTCAGGCGAGAGAGAGAGACAGGCAGCCCTCCCCTCGCTGTCTGGGAGTCAACTGAGACGAGCGGGCGGTGTGTGCCGGTGTCTGGGTGTTGCATAACGATCTTTTATGCAACCCACTTGTGCTACATTATCGCGGGAGAGAAAAATAACCGATAAATGATGATAATAGAGGAAAATAGGTGATATTGAGGAGGGAGGGAGGGGGGAGGGGGGTGGGTGAGATTTACATGGATGAGTACTGGAGGGGAATTATCTCACCTAGAGACAAATTCCTTTGTTTTGATAGGCCCTTTTTTTTTATGGAAGGCTTTTTTTGAGGCCTATCGCGTTCCCTATAGGAAGCCTTCCGTGAGGCCTATCGCGCTTGCCCGGTTAAGGAAGCCATACTGGCGATCTGAGAGCAGATTATGAGAAGAGAAATGCTTAAGAAATTTGGAAGCAAGAATAGTTTCAAAAACTTTAAAAAGACAAGAGATAAGAGCAATTGGACGATAGTTGGAGGGTTGAGAGCGGTCACCCTTCTTTGGGACAGGTTGAATGTGAGCAAACTTCCAGCATGAAGGGAAGACGTTAGAGGATAGACAGAGACGAAAGAGTTTGCCTAGGCAGGGAGTCAGCACGGAAGCACAGTTTTTGAGAACAACAGGAGGAACACCGTCCGGACCGTACGCCTTATTAGTGTTAAGCCCAGAGAGGGTAGAAAGTACATCTTTAGAAGAGATTAGGATATTAGGCATAAGTACGAGAGGAGGGCGGAGAGAGGAATAGCACCGGAATCATCCAAGGTGGAGTTTCTAGCAAAAGTTTGAGCGAAGAGTTTAGCTTTGTCAGAGGAAGAAGTGATGGTTGTGCCATCAGAGTGGGAAAGGGGAGGGAAAGACGAGGAAGAGAAATTGTTGGAGAGGTTTTTGGCTAGATGCCAGAAAGCTTGGGAAGAGCTAGAGTTGGATAGTTCAGTGCATTTATTTGATGAAAGAGTGTTTGGCAAGTCGAAGAACAGATTTGGCTTGATTCCGGGCAGAAACATATGAAGAATGAGAGTCTTGAGTTTTAAGGCGTCGGTACCGTTTGAATGCTTCCTCCTTATTGCGGACAGCAGTAGAACAGGCGTGAGTAAACCAAGATTTTTTAGCATTAGTCTGAGAGAAAGAGATGGAATGTATGCTTCCATGCCCGATAGGATTACCTCGGTAATGCGTTCAGCACTCTCCGAGGGTCCTCGGCCATGGAAGCAGAAATCATTCCATGGGAAATCAAAGAAGTACTGCCGAAGAGCCTCCCAGTCGGCAGCGCCAAAGTGCCACACGCGCCGCCGGCTAGGAGGATCGGGTGGCTGTACTGGAGAGATAGGACAGGTGACAGAGATAAGTTTATGGTCGGAGGAGCCCAGAGGAGAGAAAAGATCGACAGTATAAGAAGAAGGGTTAGAAGTTAGAAACAAGTCAAGAATGTTTGGCCGATCTCCGATGCGATCCGGGATACGGGTGGGTTGCTGAACTAACTGCTCAAGGTCATTTAGGATAGAAAAAACGTAGGCTTGTTCACCAGGTGGATCAGTAGTGTGAGAGGAGAGCCAATGGCGGTGGTGAACGCTGAAATCTCCTAAGATGGAGATTTCTGAGAAAGGAGAAATGGATAGAATGTGTTCCACGGTAGAGTTTAGATAGTCAAAGAATTTCGGAAAGTTGGTAGAGTTAGGGGAAAGATAGACAACACAGAAATATTTAGTAAGAGAATGACAGGAAAGTTTGAGCCATAAAGTTGAGAATTCAGAGGAGTCGAAATCGGGAACACGAGAGCAAGTGAGTTTGTTGTGCACATATGCACAACATCCGCCTTTGGCTTTGAAACTAGGATAGAGAAAGTAGGAGGATACAGAGAAGGGGTTGCTGGAAGTTGCTACAGACACCTGAGTTTCGGTGAGGAAGAGAAGATCAGGTTTGTAGGAGGAGAGATGGTGCTCAACAGAGTGAAAGTTATAGGAAAGTCCGCGAATGTTGCAGAAATTAATAGAAAGAGTAACAGGCCGAGGTCCAGGTAATTGTGTGGGGTCGTCAGGGGATGGTCGGTCGGGTGAGGGGGCATTTATGGTCCCCCCCCCCTGGGGACTCCGAGGCTGGGCTACAATTAATCATTTTTTTTGTTTGTAATTTTGGTGTGGAGGAATGAAGTGTGGTGTGCATGTTTAGTGTAGTGAAGTGGATAGGAGGAGGAGGTGTTTGTGAGAGCTAGCTGGATTGCTCTCAGTGTAAATGAGGCACAAAGAAAATCAGTAAGAGAGGCCAAGCAAATGAAACAGGAGTTCCAGCGACTCTTTATCACATGCCTATAACCTCACCTGGGTCTAGCCCTGATCGATTGGTGCCTACAATCTCCCCACATACAGTTTCACTCAGTTTCATTACCGTTTCACTACTTAAAAATCAAATATTAATCATGCCTCATCTAATTAATGGCGAAGATGCTCGAGTTTTCATAGAATCAGAACCCACAGCCCCTGATATTGACTGTCTGTCAAAATCCGAACTGAAAGTGCTTGCCTCACATCTCCAGTTAACTGTCTCAAACATGTCTAAAGTAGAGGTGGCTCAGACCATAAAAACCCACCTGTTCCCTGTAGAAGGCGGGGAGGGTGACGGAGCAGTTGGTGGGATCCCGAGTAATCCTAGCCAACTTGATGAACAATTGCCACCTGGTTTGACCGGTGATCAAATATTCGAACTAGAACTAGCCAGAATGAGAATAAATGCCGAACAAGCCAGAGCAAATATCGAAGAAGCCAGAATAAAGACCGAACATTATCAATATCAATATCAAACAGCTCAACTAAATGTCAATACAAATGCTCCCGTAATTGCTCCCCCTCTGGGATTGACTATGACTAGTGTCATTCCACCTTTCACTGAGGATAATGTGCAGGATTTCTTTGTTTTGTTTGAGGAAGTTGCTGGAGGTATGAAGTGGACAAGAGATCAACGGCCTTTTATGTTACAAACCGTTTTGACAGGGCAGGCTCGAGCCACGTATTTGTCAGAAGTAGCAGAAGTTAGGCAGGATTATGACAATCTCAAAGAAGCTATCCTAAAAACCTATCAATTGCAGCCTGAGGCTTACAGGCAATCTTTCCGTAAAAACCAGAAGAAAGTAGAAGAAACCCATAAGGTATTTGCCAGGACCATGACTAAAACTTTCAATCATTGGGTCAAGAGTAAGAAAGTCACAAGCTACAACGATCTGAAGGAGTTGGTCCTGTTAGAAAATTTCCTATGGAAAATTGATTCTTCTGTATCCTATCATTTAAAGGGGAAAAAGGTAGATTATCTTGCCGACGCCGCTGACATGGCTGACACATACGTGCTCAACAACAAATTTCGTGGAAAGAAGCCCTACGATAATTCTAGTTCTAATTTTAAGTATCCCAATCACAAATCTGACAGACCCAGTCACAAGCCTATAACGTCTTCCCCAGCTAGCCAACATAGAATTGTTCCCCCAACTAAAAATGCGACTCAGGGCAATGGTAACAGAGGTGGGGCCCAAAGTAATAGTAATGCTCAAAGAGGGAACGTTCCCGTATCCCCTAAAGTATGTACTTTTTGTGGCATGAGAGGCCACCTAGCTTATCAGTGCTGGGCCAAGGAGAAAACCGAGAGATCGGGGCAGACAGTTGCCGCCGTATCTCAAATTCTATATGTTCCCTTAATGCGGGACTCCCGACAGAAGGAGTACCTAGCACCAAATGTTCCTTTAATGCAGGACTCCCGACAGAAGGAGTACCTAGCACCAAAAGTTCCTTTAATACAGGACTCCCGACAGAAGGAGTACCTAGCAGCTAACGTAAATCATCTAGACAGGGGTGTAGTAGCATGTGTGGTGCAACCCACTAGGGTTAAGCCAATAATAATTTCACCATCAGTGCAGGACAGTTACCGTCCCTTTATTTCATCTGGCAACGTGAGATTAAATGGTTGTATGCATGAGGTAAAAATTCTGAGAGACACAGGTTCTACTAGCACCCTCATGGTGAATCCTTACACGGAGTGCCCACCTGGCGAACCAGTTGTAATGGGAGGTGCTTGAGGCAAATTTTATGCACACTTGGTAAAAGGCGAAATTGAATGTGAGTTACTACAGGGTGAGGCCACCATAGCTTTGTGTAGGTCCCAAGATATCCCTGTGCCTGGGGTAATACTCCTTTTGGGGAATGATGTAGCAGCTGAGAAGGTCCGACCAGACCCCATTTTGTCACTTTCCCCTGTTAACGAGCCACTACCCGGTGAGCTCGAAAAGGAGATGCCAACAGTTTTCCCTGTGTGTGCTGTCACACGTTCAATGTCTCAAGTAGCAGTTCCCTCAGACAGAAATGTACCGAATGTAAGAGTTGATGAAAGGGATGATGAGAGTGTGAATGACGCTCCAACTGTGCCTGATGATGTGACTGAGGTGGATTTATGACACCTTTATGGCTCATCTTGACCCCAACGATGACCATGAAACCCCTCCAAATTGTCCTAGTGGCCTGGTAGAGCTACAGAGAGATGATAGTGAATGCAAGGAGTTAGCTGCCAGGTCCGTGAGTGAAGAGGAATGTGAGAAGGAAGGTGGTGAATGTTTCTACCTCAAAGGAGGAGTATTGTGGCGTAGATGGAGACAGCCACACAGACCAATCGATGACGGGGCTTGGGACGTCCATCAAGTAGTAGTCCCCAAACCTTGTCGTAGAGATATCATGGAAATGGCACATTGTATACCATTGGCAGGACACCTAGGTGTGAGAAAAACTCTAGACAGAATCAGAGCCCACTTTTACTGGCCAGGAATGCGTGCAGATGTAGTGGAGTTTTGTAGAGTGTGTCACACTTGCCAGATGACAGGAAAACCCAATCAGAAGGTGCCTGTACATCCTCTGGTGCCCTTACCCGTTTTCGAGAATCCTTTTACTCGGGTGGTAGTGGACATTGTAGGCCCATTGCCTAAGACTTCCCAAGGTAACATTTATTTATTAACTATTATGGACATGGCAACTCGCTACCCAGAGGCTATACCCTTAAGGACTACCTCTGCTCCAACTGTCATCAAGGAACTGCTCAAATTCTTCACCAGAATGGGTTTCCCCCATGAGGTGCAAAGTGATCAAGGAACTAATTTTACCTCTAACATTTTTCAGCAGTCCCTGAAGGAGTTGGGTATCGAGCATGTTAAGTCTAGCACCTACCACCCAGAGAGTCAAGGGGTTCTCGAACGATATCATCAGACATTAAAGGGAATGTTACATAAGTATTGTACAGAGACCGGAGTTGAGTGGGATAAGGGGGTACCTTTTCTTTTATTTGCTACTTGTGAGGTTCCAACTGAATCCCTGGGTTTTTCCCCTAATGAGCTAGTTTTCGGTCACCAGGTAAGAGGTCCTTTGCAACTATTGCAGGATAGCCTAGTTGGCCAGGAGGGGAACCAAAACCTCAAGTATGTTTCAGATTTCGAAACCTGGCTGAGATCCTCATGTGAGTTTGCCGCTCAAAACTTGACAGTGGCTAAAAGCTCCATGAAGAACTGGTATGACAGAAAAGCCCGTGAGAGGGAGTTTCAGCCCGGTGATGAGGTTTTGGTCCTGCTCCCCCTTTTTGGCCAACCTTTATCCGCCAAGTTCAGGGGCCCATATAAGATCATTCAGAGGGTGAGCATTACCGATTATCTAGTAACTACCCCAGACAGGAGAAAGCCCACGCAATTATTCCATATAAATATGTTGAAACCCTACCATAGGTCCCCTGATCCCTCTCCTCCAGATTCTCCCACTGTGGCAGTGAATGTCAGGACCTGTGGGCAGCCTGGTGCGGACAAAGTCTTCAGTTCTCTTACTGACCCGCAACAGGTTGATGGGGCTGGTTGAGTTTCCCACCGAGACTCATCAACCTGGGCATCGGTTTCATATATATTTGTTTGTGATTGATAGGGATCCTCGGGACCATGCAGATTAAAAAAAAATTAAATCCGGGATTTCAGACATGGGGGATTCCTGAACAGGTGTATGCCGGTCTGGGGAGCTTTCATGTCTCCACCAGTAAGAAACTACACTGCCTCTTCTTTCTTTCCCTAACACAGGTAAAACTACAGGTTCCGGTGTAGGATTAAGGGGAATAGTAAATTGGGGGGAATAGCTTGAGACTGCACTAGATGTGTCTTGTGATGTCTCTCTTTTCGCTGAGGATTTCCGTCTTGATTTTGATGGTTCCTTAGCTGTCTTCCTACTTGATGAGGAGGACGTCTTATGCCGGCTCGACTTTGATTTGTCCCCGGCGGCTAATGCGGAGTCAAAGTTCGAGCGGGACCTCTTAGCCTCCTGGTCATCTGACGGGGGCTTGGTTTGTGGCAAGGACGATCTTGACCTATCTCGCCGGCTGGTTGAAGCTAGTTCCTCCGGTGGATTTTTGTTCCGAGGTCTCTTTCGGTGGCGGGAGGAAGTGTCTTCCGAAGAAGATCCCAAAAGGGGTGGGGTAATAACTGGACTCTTTAATGAATCCTCAAGAGTCTGATCATCTAACTGGAGGGATTTATGAGCCATTGTCTTACAATATGTTACATTATAGGTTTGATTCCCGAAGGGAAGTAGAGAAAACCTAATATTTAGTAGGGGCCCCGGAATCATTGACGATGTTGCCTATTAGTATAATAGTCTCCATTCAACACCCACGTCAGTCGTTTGAATCAACCGCCGCGAGGAAGAAAGAGATTCATCTTCATAAGCGCAACGCTACTTCTCTTATGGTGTCGTCATATTGATCGGGTACCCACTACGAAAAAACTTCGTAAAAAATAAGAGAACGAAAAAGGTATTTTTTTTCCCATCTTAACCCAGTGAGACCCAGCGTCGCACGTGTTGCGTCGGCAGTGTTTGATCACCAACTCCCAGCGACGCATCACGTGCGTCCGACATAATAAAAACACTTACGTGGCTCGTAAGGTAGTAAATGGTGGGAGAATAGGAGGGGGAGGTACCGTAGTGTGTGTGGGAGCTGGGCCAGTAGTTGTGAGCGGGCCGAGACAGCCGCCCGGCTGGTGGTGGTGGGCTTAGTGGGGATAGTTTACACCCTTAGTTCACCGCCACTTTGAACCTTCATTACTCCGGTCGTATGGGAGCTAGAGGCTTGAGATTTATGTGAGACACTCCTTAGGATGTATGCCGTACAATGCCATACTCAGTTTTTACCCTAGTGCTCCCGGGCGGGTGGTCATGCGGGGGAGAGACGAACTATTGAACCCCCCCCCCCCCCCCCCCCCCCCCCCCCCCCAAATGACCGAAATGAGTTTTTTTATTTTTGTCTTCATTTCTCACCATTCTCTTCCATTTTGGCTCAACACATTTTTTTGAGGCTCCCCCCCCCCCCCCCCCCCCCACCCCCCCCCCAAAAAAATTGTCTGAGGTGATTCTTTTTTTTTTTTCATTTCTCATCCTTGTCTTCCATTTTAGCAAACAAAAAAAAGAAGTGAAAATGGCTTGGGACTGGGGTGAACAAAATATTATAACTAGCCGGGGCTCAACGGGTTAACACTGTTATTAACACGTTTCCCACATTCGGTGGATTTCTTGCGTTGTGGCTTCTTGCCGTCTCTCGCCAAGCGCAACGATTCCTCCTTCAATGCTATATCAAGATCACTCAAAATAACAGCGAATGGGAAGGGGATGGTTGGGAGGGACATCGTCGTCAATGATTCCGGGGCCCCTACTAAATATTAGGTTTTCTCTACTTGCCTTCGGGAATCAAACCTATAATTTAATAGTGGCCCCTTCATCATTGACGATGTTGCATGAATTCCAAGACTGGAGGGGGACATTCGTAGTATCCCAAACTCCTAAAAACCGCATGGTTAAATCCAGAATTCTCATAACAGAAAAAGTTCTTTGTATATGTAGTTGTTCATACAACTTAGTAAAAAATATAGACAGAGTGTGAGCAGTGCGTTGCTTCAAAGAAGCCTGCTCTAACAACAGAGTCCTCATCTATGAGGTGTGTGTTGTAAGGGGTGAGATAGAGTTAATTGCACAACCCTTCATCACTCCGAGCCGGAACCTGTGCCGCTTTAGCGAGGTTCGTGGGCGTAGTCGTATTGACACGTATTAACTTTACTGAAGCTAGTGAAACTAGCCAGAGACATATCGGAGTTGCCAGTCGATCTTTACTGATCGTCTGAGTCTAGTGTAACTAGCCTGGGAACTTCGAAATTGTATGACCGTAGGACAATTAATTCTTTATTATACAAGATGAAACTGGACAGTTAGCTATTGTAATTATTTACATAGGTCTATAGTAATCTAGTGCAACTAGTTGCGAAGATGGAAAAACAATCTTTTATTATTCGTAAACTACATGAGCTTTAATAAATCTTTGGAAACTTAAAATGAATACATCAGACTTAATAATTAAACAAATTTTCCCGAGCTTCTTAGCTCGTGGAAATCTAATTGGGCTTGGCCCGGCGTAAATAACGCCTAGCTTGCCCTGCATTAACTTGTATTCCTGTGGAAGGGGGTTCAACTCTTGTACTGGGATCCGCATACCCCCCCCCCTTTTTTCTTAAGCCCCTATTGGGCGTCCACATCTCAGTACTAACGGCTGGAATTACAAGTGAAACAACAAAAGGAGTGTGCCCTTGTGAAGACTATAAGAAAAAAAGGTTTGAGCCGTAAAGAAATCGAGTTTGTAACCAAAAAGGGAATAAACACATGCAAAGAAAAAAGTCTGTACCGAGGGCGCCTCCTGTGACTACCACGTCCTCTGCCCACTTGGTGTGGAGCGATGACACGTAGGATCCTGGAAAAAAACTTAAGAGAGTTAGAAAAACACCTGGCTATACCAGTTAGTCCGCCGGGGGATGTCAAATGTTTTCTAGTCTAAGAGGATCGAACAAGATACCTGGGGGAACATGAGCCGTAGGACCTGAATGGCCCCGCCCCCGGCTTCCCCCGGCGGTAAATGTACCTCAGTCTGAACTTTTTTGCCTCATACCACTCAAAACTCGTTCATGATTACTTAAAGAGGTCAGAGAAAGCTCCGGTTCAGCGCGGCTGGCCATATATTAAGGAGGGACAGGCGTCTAGTCTACGCCGGAGGGAAAACAAGGAGCCCGGGATTGAAGGGGAAAACTGTCACTTTAGAAGAGTGATTGTTTGTGGCAATTACAGAAATTATTTCATATGGAACAAAATAAGGGCGAGAGAGCCCATAACAGTTTTCATCAATCACATTTAAGAAGAAAAGTGGGGGGAAAGTAAATAACTGATTCGGCCTTAACCCTTCCAGTCCGGGTGTCCAGTTAAAAGGACACCACAAAAGAAGGGCAGGAGCCCGGGTGTTCTGTTAATAGGCAGCAAGCTTTTAAGCCTATTCAGCTTGGTCTGAACGCCGTGCGTCCGAGGCATGTAAACAAAGCTGATCGTTGCGTCACCGCACCTCCGAAAACAATAAGGAGATGTCGGATCAATGTTATTGTTGTGACGTCAGACGAAATTAGTGTCTGAAAAGCTCCGATATTGTCAACATCGCGGAAAAATTAGCTCCACGGAAATCGTCATCACAACTGAACCAGTTGATTTAGAGAGTTCTACTTAACGCCAGTCTACAGATTGGAAACCGCACTATGTTTATAGATGCGTGGGAAATTTCTAGCAGTTAAACTAAATAAAAGTATGGTAGCCTAGGCCTAGACGTTTTTCGGCCAGATCGCCCGGGTAGCCCACACTGTCCTTTGGAGGACCAGCCCGGGCCAGGAGGGCTAAGAGGTTATTGTAAAAGTGGGGACCTGCCGCTAAGCTGTCCCTGACCCCGGTAAAACGTCTCGGTACGTATGCACAGCTCGAATAAGTATATGGAAAGCGGACGAAGTCCTCTTTAATATTAGAGATGGGAATAACATGCTGCCGGGACGAACTTCCAGCCCCCCGCGGCGGGACTTTTCCCAAAAAGGGACCACCCCAACAAGGTCTGCTGAGGGCTTAAAACATTGCCTAATCATGAAGTGAGCTTAGCGAGAGTGAATACTGATTCGCGTTGTACCGCACGTAACGTAAAGAGAGGGACATCCTGGGGATTTGACAAGTGTAACTGTATTAGAGACCCCTGAGGATACCGTCCTCCAACCCATCTAGATGTACTGACTAGTAGGACATCATCCTAGACATCCTGGTAGCCGCTTGCCGGCGGACGGTTGTCTGGCTTATAACCCAAGTGTGAGAGAGGCGGCCCTTCCTGGTGTGTGTCTGTTGCAAGGTTAACGGCGTACGCACACCAGACCTGGGCCGGGGATCGTGTGTGTTCCTCTGTGTAATTACTAGGTATCACATCCCTTATGCAGAGGGTTGTATCATTCTGTTATGCAACGCCGGGTGAGGCAAAGTCGCGTGACTTCCTTTCTGGCGAGCACATTGCGGTGACCGGCGCAGGCCGGTCGCGCAGAAGAGATAAGGTGGCACAGCCACCCTTATGGAGTAACTCCTCATCGAACCTTGGAACCCCATTGCACTAGCACTGCCGAGGGAGAGAGGGGGATGGAGGGAGGACACACGACCCATTCTTTAAGGCATTTTATATTAAATGTACTAGATAGTGGGAGGGGAAACTGTCCGTTGGCCACTTGGAGCCTGCGGAGAGATTTGATGGGGGTTCCCTACATGCAATATCCTCCTTACCTTCACATCTCCCTGTCTAGTTTAATCATGAGCTTCGCGGTGGAGACCAGAGAGAACCAAATCCTATAAAAAGCATTCATAGGTCCCCTGAGCCATACCGAGTCTGAGGAGCTGTCGTGACCTGACTGCCTCAAATAAGGCTGTCCGGATTTCTGTGAAAGTTCTCGCCGGGGAAGGGAGGGGATATTAATGAGAAGCCTTAGCTAATACCTCCTTCCGTCGTGGGGGCATAACCCTAGCAAACAGGAAGCTAACAAACTTCCTGTGGGCCTTAACTCTGACGAGAAAATTACCTTTGGAGTTCAAGAGGTTCAGGAGCAAAGAGGGGCAAAGGAAAAACCTCTGCAGTTAATTGAGGGGCGATGAAAAAATCAAAATAGGGAGGGGGACCCCTCCCGGTTGTTGTATGAGCCAGGCAAACTCGGTAATGGAGGTGAAACTGGGGACAGAGGGTTAGATGGAAAATCCGCTCAGGTGTCACAGCCTAGTACGCAAGTTTTAGATCAGCGGAGGAAGGGTCGGAAGGAGAAAGTCAAGGCTGGTCGGGTTGAGAGTTTGGATCCAGCGACACTCCTTGGTGACCCGGTACTTGCACCCATTATGACCTCCGGAGTGGCCCCAGAACCTGTCCCCCCTAGTGACATGGTAGGGCATGATGGCACTCCGCGACAGAGTAGTTCCCAGGGACAACAAGAAGATCTAAGTCTTGAGAGTTGTGGGAACGGGGCTATTGAACTCGACGAGGACGGGGAAGCATGTCATGTGAACCTGTTAAGGGAGTTTGTGAGGCAACCACCTGAGCAGCCTACTGTCCCTGTGTTGGTCTGCAGCGGCCAAGGTGGAGAAGGAGAAGGGGGCAGTGGGGCACAGGTGGAGGAAAGTTGGGATTGTCATGTCTCGGCGGAGCAGTGGGCGGGGGACACCGAGTCAGGTGGCTGTGGAAGCGCTTGAGCACCTGCCTGAGCCGCAGTGTGCAGAGCTCCAGCACCTGCTCGGTTCATACCCCACTGTTTGTGCCGAGCACCCAGGCTTCACAACTCATGCGGTGCACGATGTTCCGCTGGCAGGTCACTTGAGTGTTAGTAAACCGTTGGCCTCGTTGTTTCAG
Organism: Paralithodes platypus; assembly: GCA_032716605.1. Taxonomy (NCBI): domain Eukaryota; kingdom Metazoa; phylum Arthropoda; class Malacostraca; order Decapoda; family Lithodidae; genus Paralithodes; species Paralithodes platypus. Next base: position 39,306,121 of record CM064510.1, on the reverse strand, counting down.
TGGTTCAAGGTGGGCGACGAGGCTTTGGCATGGTTGTCCGGTCAGGGTCGACCCATGGCTGCTAAGGGTGGTGGTCAGAATCAGGACATTGAGCAGATTGGTGAGGTTGGCTGTAGAGTGGATGCGCCTGGTCGTCGCATAGCCTCCCAATGCTGCTCTAGTCGAATGCAACAGCCCTACCATAGACCGACTGTATCTGGCCGTGTCGCTGAAGGCGGTGATGCTGCGCCGGCAGGTGTAGTTGCAAGGAATGCGGGGGTGCGCATGTACAGTATTGGCGGGGAAACCTTAGCAATTATGAACTATGGGAGTGACTGCACAAGTGGTAGAGATTGTCCCTCTCATTACCTGGCTGTTCTAGGAACAAAGGTGGAGAAGGAGGGAGACTATAGTGTAGAAACTATGGTCCCGGCTGGGTTGAGGGAGGGCACTAGGCATGTTGTTCTTCAAGATAAGTTGCAACCTCTTGTTCCTGAGCGCCAAGAGAAGTTGTTTACTAGGCTGTGGCAGTACGTCCGCATGTTTGTTGATTCTCCAGGCCTGATGTACGGGGTAGAATCCGACATGGAGGCTGGAGAGAGTGCAAGGCTCAAATTGGCTCCCTATCGTATAAATCCTGCTCAACAGCCTGTCGTGAAAGCAGAGCTAGACTACATGTTGGAAAAGGGTCTGAGGGATAAAGGATATCGTGAGTGGTCGTTGCCAGTGAGTTTGCAACCTGAGTTGAGCGGCGAGATCCATGTTTGTGTTGATTGCAAGAGTGTTGGTGCATTATCCCTGACAGACGCCTATCCATTACCCAGAGTTGACGACACCATAGACCGCATCGGGGCTGCCTCGTTTATCACTAAGGTGGAAGTGAAAGGTTATTGGCAGGCCCCGTTGCCGGAGAGAGCGAAGAGAAGTGCCAGTCTTGTGATGAACTGGGCAGTTTATCAGTGTCAGGTGTTGTTTTGCTGCCGGAACACAAGTTGGATGTGTGGCATGTTAAGGGCACTGATAATGTTCTGGCTGATTGTATGTCACGGGAGGGTATGTTTGAAGGAGAACCCTCGCCGTTCAGTCAGTGTTTGTTTGAGAGTGGAGAAAAATTAGGCTTGCCCCTGTAGTGCAAAGCTGCCAAAAACACTATTAAAAAATATAAAAACCTCACATAACAGCTCTTTCTTTTTGATAGTATATAAGTGCAGTATATTACAGCAAGAATCTAAGACACTCTGAGTTGTTGTCTTAGTAGGCTAGGCTTGGTGAAGCTTGCTTGTTGAGTGTGCTATAATTATTATTATGCTATTATTTTGGGGAAGTATTGTGTAGATTTTTTTGTTTTCATAATGAAGTGTTTTATGTTTGTGATCGTGCCTTGTTTTCACAACTTGGGAGAGTAGCTGGGTGAGGCGGGGTTGGTGGGCATTCTGTCTGGTCAGATGTGGAGTTCACCTGAGGCTGAAACGTCCCACATCTTGGGCGGGGTGTTACGCTGGCCAGCTTGCCAGAATGTACTCGTAACTCGCTAGCGCTCGCCAGGGCAGTGAAATGGGCTACAATAATCGTAGAACAATGTTCTTTCTTTCATAGTGTTCATGTTGTCACAGACAGATCAGTGGTGGTCTTTATTCTTGTCTGTGACACTTGGAAGTATTTTATATCATTGATAGAATATAAGATATGTTGTGTGAAGTTGTAGGGAGAAAGAGAGCAAGCAGCGAGGTGGTAATATGTGTGTGTGTATGTACGTGTGACTCCCTCGCTCGGGCGGAGGTTCCCACGCTCTTGATTGGCCGGCGGGCCTGACGCGTCATATGACGCCTGCTCTTCATGACGTAGTCGTCTGACCAGACAGAATGCCCTGGCGAGCGCTAGCGAGTTACGAGTACATTCTGGACTGGCTTAAGTAATCACAGGAACCCTTACCCGAGATACTGACCGACTTTTCTTAACTTAGAATTTTGAAGGAAAGAAAATTTTACTTACCCTAGCCGAAGACCGAGGGTCCATTACACGGGAGTGTCCCTTAAGAACGCTGTCCGGCGAAGCCTGGAGGGTTTTTGTATCAGGGGGGAGGGGTGCATGGGGGCTGAGTCATAACCAATGACTAATTGCTCAGCTAAGTGGTGAGTATTGATTGCCGAGATGCAACGTTATCCATGATTCTGGGGAATTTTTTGTTTTGAAAGTTAGCAACTGTAAACAATTCCCATACTGTGGTCATTTAGGTATCTATCGATCCTGGCCCAATTGATCTATATAAAAAACTCACCCAATCCGAACCAGGATCTATGCCCACCGGGCACTGCTGGGAATTCCAGAGGCAAACTTAGCTGCAGCCTGTCGTAATCTTAGAGTGCAAGTAATTAAAATGTTAAGACGCAACAAATGGGCGGTTCCGTGTGGGGGCAAAAGTAAAATTTTGACTAAACCACTGGCCCCCCTTCCCTCCTTTTCTCCCTTCCCCACCGCGGGAACGGGATGGTCCCTTGCCGTGCTGATCTGGAAAGAATTTCCAGGAATCAATGCTCATAAGGATAACCTGAAAGGAGTTAATAACATGCTAGTACAAGTCCGCCGGACAGTTAGAAAAACAGTCACTATTAGTCTAACCTTCGACCGGACCTGAGTCTGCCAAATATAGGAATTATTTGTAAAAAATGCCTACCTGTGACTAGCGTCACTGGCCAAAAAAACGTGTAGATTATAGCATATAATCTGGCCTTCTTCACTGTATCACCGCAGGGCGATGAAGCCGGAGGTCCTGGGTATATAAACTCCCTCACCCTGGCGAATTCGCTGAGCGAGTAGCCATTTTATATGACCCGAGGTTACCCGTGAAACGGGTTCGTGTCGTATGTCAGAGAGGGTAAGTCTTATTGTGCTCGGCTATCAATCAGGGCAAATTCCCTTGGCGGGCCGAGTACAGGGGCCCTTTAACCCCTAAGTGTCGGCGCGCAACATAAGTCGAGTATAATAAATCTGGACTATCTGGCGGCGCGCGACATAGGTCGTGTGGCAATTTCAGCACGTAATGTTGCTGGGAGAGAGAGACAAGTGGTGGCAGGAGAGTAGCGAGCGTATGACTGCTCCAGACCACCGCGGCGAACCTACTGACACGAATCCCACCTCCTCCCTCCCTCTCTCACTCGCTATATACGGAATTGTATGGGGAAAGTACCGAATTACATGCTTTTTGCACTCGTGTTGCGCGGTTGTTGCAAGAAAACTAGCCATCATAAAAGGATCGTTATGGTGTCATTGGAAAGCTCTGTTTATGCCCTTTCAGGGATAGATACTTGTTTTACGCTCTGGGTCTTATTTAGGCATGAAAATGATCACGTAAACAGCCCTATTTTGGCTAAAAACACCCCGCTGGGCGGTACATATAAATAGACCGCTAGCCCGCTAATAAGGTGTTAATAAGTAGCACTTCCCGTCGGGAGGCATGTAGGAAGCCCACACGCCGGGACATTCGGAGGGTTTGTTAACTATTTGTAAAATAGAACCCGGCGGCCTTGCTAAGCAAAAAACCGCCGGAAAAACCATCCAAAATTGTCCAGAGGCATCGACTTCACACAGATGCCAATCTATGACCTGAGTTATCGTTGTTTAGGCCAGTTGGCGGTGAGTATCTGCGTGCAATTATACAAAATTGCTAGAAGGCGCCGGTACGTGTACACACCTAGCCGCCGTGAAAGACGGGGTAAACGCAACAAAGGGCCGTTCACACAGAAGACGGAATGCCAGCCTATGACACGAGTCATTGTTTCGGCCAGTTGGTAGCGGGTATCTGCGTGCTTTTATGAAAAAATGCTAGCAGAAGCCGGTACTTTTACCTAGCCGCCGTGAAAGACAGGGTAAAGAACAATGGGCCGGGCGACACACCAAAATCTTTATCGCTGCCGGACATCCCTACTTCCGCCAGCCAGTATACCAGGTCGCCGGAAGAAGGGAAAACCACAAAGATCCCACGACAGGGGGGGAGGGGGGGAAGAGGAACACAACCACACGCCGGCACTGAACGGTCTCAGAACAGAGGCTGGCGGGTCCAGAGAGGAGTTCACTCGGTAAAAAGCACAACAACGAGAGAAAACCACCCTACTCTCAAACCAACCCTGACGTAAGGACGTCTCCTTGGACTCCCGGGAAGTGTGCAACACTAACCCACAGGGAGCGCAAGAAACGGGCACACAAAATAATTCACACATAGAGAAAAATTTAATAGATTCCCCCAAAAAGCTAACCTAAAGGCTTAATCATGAGAAATAACTTACAAAATGAAAAAAACCCCGAAAAAGCAGCGAAAGCAGAGCAAAAGGCTCAGAGAAAGCCCACAAATGGGACCTCTCAGCAAACACGGACGCCAGAAAGTCCCACAACCATGTGTGACAACCGTAACCCGGCGCATCTGCTAAAAGACAAAGACGGGGTCCCAAGACCCAAAGCTGAAATAAGGAACAGCTAGCGAAGAATAAAAGCCTCCTAACTAAAGGGAAAGCAAAATAACTAACAAAGGCTCAGGGAAAGCCCCCAAATGGGATTTCCCGGCAGACACGGAACGCCGGAAGGTCCCACAACCAAGTGTGACAACCTTAACCCAGCGCGTCTGCTAAAAAGACAAAGACGGGGTCCCAAGACCCACAGCTGGACAAAGGAACAGCTATCGAAGAATAAAAGAGCCTCCTAACTAAAGGAAAAGCAAAAACTAAGGCGCATAGCAATAATGAAAACTATGCGTGTGGTAATAAGAATGAACACAACAAGTAAGCGCCTGAAAGTACCCTAATTTTAACACTTCCTGCGGGCCAATAATAACACAACCCGTGCTAGCTAATCTAAACCCTTGCTCACTATCCCCCAGATATATACGAATGAGTAGGGACGCACTAGAGGAGAGCGAACGTCGAATGAAGCCGGAGCTCGGGGGCACTAGTATTGACGGTTGGCCCGCGAGGAAGAGAAGGAGGAATCGTTGCGCTTGGCGAGAGACGGCAAGAAGCCACAACGCAAGAAATCCACCGAATGTGGGAAGCGTGTTAATAACAGTGTTAAGATGGGAAAATTCTTTTCCCTTTTTTGTTCTCTTATTTTTTATGAAGTTTTTTCGTAGTGGGTACCCGATCAATATGACGACACCATAAGAGAAGTAGTGTTGCGCTTATGAAGATGAATCTCTTTCTTCCTCGCGGCGGTTGATTCAAACAACTGACGTGGGTGTTGAATGGAGACTATTATACTATAGGCAACATCGTCAATGATGTAGGGGCCACTATTAAATATTCAAATTTAATGTGTTGGAGAATAGCCTCTTCATCGTTAATCAAGGCATTGCGGAGGGCTGAACATTTGGGACAAGCTTTTGATAACCATCGACCTCTCGAACGGTCTAGGCAAGGGACACACTTTACACAGAATAAGTGCCCCATAATCGCTAATCTCTGACAGCCCAGAGCTGAACCGAAAGAGTAAATACTCTTATCCATGATTACCTCCTCACCGCCACAGAGATATTAACCTTCCTAGGTGTCTCACTTTCGAACCTGTGTGAGATTTTTTTTCGAGAATCAATGCTCATCAGGACACGCTAGGCTGGAATAATTAATATAATTATATAATCTTTACGTAAAAAGAATAAAGTTTTTATAACTCTTAAACAATCTTAATTCCCCTTACGTTAAACATTCCTCCGAAATGTAATTGAGTATTGTGTAGCCTATTATGTGCTACCAATTTGTAATCTTCTTACCCAAGTGAATAACACTGACCTCATTCGTCTTGTGATATATGAATCAACCCCGGCGATCCTGGCGCTAACACGTAATTTTGATTCTAGATCCGGCGGATAAGTCGCCAATGATAAAGCAAAACAGTCGAACTGGGAGCTACAAGATAAAAAAGGGCGTTTATTGCCCGGCTTCGCCGTGATTCGCGCGGCGATTGCTTCGCCGTGATTCTGTTTTAAAGCCAAAAGAACGTTTTTGTTTTGTGTTAATTGTTGGCGGCTTAAAACGTGATTACGAGGGGGGGGGGGGGCTTCGCCGTTATCCTTCGAAACTCGAATTATCTTTAGTGACATGCTGGCACTATATGCCTTAATTAACCCAATTCAAATTCATTTGCAAACTGTGCCAGTCGTGGAATATTGAATTTGTCTGTCTTAGGCTAGAAGAAGGATTTGTTGTTTGTGTTATTTTGTTGGCGGCGGAAGACGTGATTACGAGGGGAGACTTCGCCGTTACCCTTCGAAACTTGAATTATTTTTAGTAACATGCCGGGTCATCCGGAATTATACTATATGCCTATAGTAACGCAAACTGAATTCATTGTAGACCAGTACGCGGCGGTGAATACTGAATTTTAATATAGCTCAGAGTGTTTCCCGGCGGGGGACCCCACGGAACACCCTGAGACACGTTATTTAATGTTCAGTCGCACTTGAACCATAAAAAATCCTGCCGGAAGGGGCGACCCTTCAGTATAATCACTTTAAACACTTTATTATTGTCATATCATGATACATTGTTTAAGAATGAGAACAAAATAATTCAGGCAATAAAACACATGTCATGACAAGCCTTTTTGTAAGCCAGTAGGCTTTTCAGGCAAAGATTAAATACAAAATAATTCTTAGGGATATTAATACAATTTGATTTAAACAATCAAGGAAATAGGGCAGTTGCAAAGGTCACACCAGGCAGTGACACAGGACGCAGGAATTTCTTATTTATTAATTTATTCATCTATTAATTTGTTTATTTTTATCTTATTGAGACAAACAATTTTATATATTTTATCTTGGTTTGAACGGAGAAATGGTGCCAGCATTCTTAAGTGTTGGGTAGGTGAGGTAGGGTGTGCGTCCCGTGTCAGTGCCAAGCGGAACCAGTGTCAAGCCCAGGACCTATGCAGGGAAAAAAAAAGAAAAAGAGGCAGAACAGTATCAAAGTAATAATGCTAAAAGTAGGGAGGAGGAATGACCAATGGGGGTCAATAATACATAGGATATACACACAACATAGATACCACAAGGCACGCACAAACATACACACAGTACAAAATAATACATACATGTCACACAGTATGAGGTACAAGTAAGGGCGAACATGTATGGGGGAGGAGGAAACTGATAAGGAATGAAATGATTAATTAAAATTGATAAGCTATTATGGTAGTTTGGAAGAGTAAGTTAGTGGGGAGGACAAGGGGTAAGTCAGTAGGGAAGACACAGGGTAAATCGGAAGACATGGGCTTAACATTTAGTACAAACTAATATAATGCATTTTTTTTTTTTTTTTAAATAGATAAAGTGAGAGCTGATTTTTTATATTGGTTGGTATTTGGTTCCAGATAACTGGTCCCAGGTACGCAAGAGAGTGTGTGAATATTGTTAACCGGTGGGGAGGAGGGCGGGGTAGATCGCGGTGACGGGTTGGGTAGGGGTGAACTGTACGGCCAGGGTTAGTCAAAGAGTTTCCATAAACTTCGCTCGCAATTTTGAGTTTTGTAATGTCTTCGATTTTCAATATCTGACATTGTTTGAAGAGCGGTAGGGTGTGCTCTAAGTAGTGACTACTTGTAATAATTATTCTAACTATCTTTTTAAGCTGTAGCTGTAAGGTAATGAGGTGTGTAAGGTAACTTGTACTCCATATAATGTTACAGTAATTTAGCAGGGAGTATACATGGGCGTAATAAAGACATTTTAGTACATCAGCTGGCATGAGATCACGGACTAAATAAAGCATTCCTATGTGTCGAGAAATTTTAAGGGAAAGAGTGTTAATGTGATTTTTGAAGTTTAATGAGTCGTCAATAATTACTCCAAGAAATTTATGACTATTTGTTCTATTTATGATCTTATTGTTGATAACTTGTTGCGGCAATGATACACTTTTTTTGTTCGTGAACACCATATAGTAAGTTTTGTCTGTGTTTATCGTGAGCCGGTTTGCAAGACACCAGTTATAAACATTTTCATGTTCAGTGATAGCCGTGGTAATCAGGGTTTCTGGATTTGGTCCAGTTATGTAAAGAGGCGCATCGTCTGCAAAGAGTATAGTTTTCATATTAGAGGTAATATTAGGGAAGTCGTTAATGTATATACAAAGGAGTACAAAGGAAATCAAGCAACAACAGGTCTAGTGACCCTTCTAGGCTGCTTGTCCTCCAAAACACTGAGGATCAAGTGTCCAAACAGTGGTTTAGAGTGGGTAAGGGAACATTGGAAAGGGAATTACTGCCCTGGAACTAATGTCCGTGGCAGGATTAGGAAGTTAGTAGGGGACAGATGGGTTAGTAACTGAGGGGGGGATAAAATAAAGTTATTCATTTACAAACGCAGTCAGTCGCGGGTTTGATGCGAGATATTTGTCTAAGCGGAGTTTAAATGAATCATCAGTGCTGCAGTCTATAACGTCTCGGGGAAGCCCATTCCACAAGTTGACAACTCGATTGAAGAAGAAATTCTTAGATTCGTGTGAGTTAAAAGATTTACCAATAATTTTGCAATCGTTTCCCCGCGTGCAATTAGATTGGTCGATAGTGAAGTACTTACTACAGTTCATATTGTTGATGCCTTTGATGATTTTGAACACTTGAATTAAGTCACCTCTTAATCTGCGCTGGGTTAAAGGAAATAGATTTAATTCTCTAAGACGCTCTTCATATGGCTTGTTCTTTAGGCTAGGTATCATTTTGGTAACTCTATGTTGAACTCGTTCTAGCTTGTTTATATCTTTTTGGTAATAAGGGCACCAGGATTGAACGCAGTATTCCAGAAGAGGGCGGACTAAGGAATTGTAAAGGGTTAGGATAACTTCTTTGGATTTATGCTCAAATGACCTGCCTATAAAGCCAATTATTTTGTTTGCCTTCTTAACAACTTCTGAACATTGTTGACTCGGTTTTAGGTTACTCGATATTGTTACTCCCAGATCGGTTTCTCTGTTTACATTGTTAAGCTGAGTGCCATTCATCGAATAGTTTGCTTTCTCATTTAGGTATCCGTTATGTAGTACTTTACATTTATCCGCATTGAAACTCATTTGCCAAATTTGGGCCCAATGTGACAATTTATCTAGATTGTGTTGCATATCGTCAACTTGTTCTTTTGAGAGTACGATATTTGCAATTTTTGTATCGTCAGCAAATTTTGAGATTGTACAGGTGAGACCCTCATCTATGTCGTTGATGTAAATTAGAAAGAGAATTGGTCCTAGTACCGATCCCTGGGGTACCCCGCTATTTACATTGGTCCATTTAGATGCCTTACCGTTTATGACTACTCTTTGCTTTCTGTCGCTGAGCCAATTTTCTATCCATTTCAATACACCGTCTTGTATTCCATGCGCTTTTAGTTTTAGCAGTAAACGTTTGTGGGGAACTTTGTCAAAGGCCTTTTGAAAATCAAGGTATATAACATCTACAGCTTTACTCTCATCGTAGAGGTTGAGGATATCGTGGAAGAAGTCTAAGAGGTTTGTTAAACAGGAACGTTTTTTACGAAAGCCGTGTTGAGTATCTTTAACCCGGGAACTGCGAGGAGACTCTTAAGAGTTCCCCCGGCGGACTGCGGGGAGACTCTTAAGAGTGAGTGAAAACAAAAATCAACTTTTGACATAGAAATATTATTTATTTTATTTTTTATTTTTTTTTGGCCCCTGGGCCATGCAAAATCTCAGTCCTCTACCTCCCCTCCTTCCCCACTTTCCTCCTCTCCTTCAGTTATCACCTATTTTCCCTGTTATTCCCTTATTCTGAGGTTTATTTTCGTGCTAACATTAGAAATCCGGTTGGAGGGTGTGGTCATCACTGATAGCAAGCGAATGCAAGAGAGAGAGAGAGAGTATCAATCGACTGTGTCTCAGTGGCCTTGGGGGAAATTGGCGGGAAAGCAGCTTGCCTCATCCATACATTATACAACTCGCGGGCTATATCTCCGATTTTGACCATCCAAACGCTGTTTTCACTCGTTTTATTGTTGTTTCAGGTTAATACCTTTATAATCAACCCATAATAGGCGAATATGGATAAGTATTAATGCTATTAATGGCACAATGAATATTTTAGTGACGGAAACACCTCAAATACGTCAGCACAGGGGGACGTTTCCAATTACCCCCATGCGCACTTGTTAGGTTAAGTAAGTTATTTGCCTCTAAGTGATTTACGAGTCTGTCTCTTATGACCGTTTCTAGCATATTACATACAATTGAGGTTAAGCTAATCGGACGATAGTTACTGGGTAGGGATTTGCTGCCATTTTTGAATATCGGTGTTACGTTGGCTACCTTCCACTGATCAGGCATAGTCCCAGACTGCATGGATTCATTGAATAGCAATGTACGTAGTTTGGAGAGCTCATCCTTAGCTTCCTTTAGAACTCTAGGCGAGATTGTATCAGGTCCAGGCGTTTTATTTACCTTGAGTTTATCTAAACAATTCAATACTTCTCTCTCCGTAACGGTGATATTGCTTAGAACATCTGAATTATCAATCTGAATCGGCGATGGTGTAGGGATATCACTGAGGTCTTCGGTTGTAAGAATATGAGGAATATGAGGAATAGTAGGGGCCCTAGAACGGAACCCTGGGGCACCCCTAGTAATATAGGAAGGGTTGATGAGGAACAGTTATTTATACATGATATTTGGGTTCGGTTTGTTAAAAAGTCTCTGAACCATGAGTGAATAGTACCTCGGATACTGTAGTGGAAAAGCTTTTGAAGCAGTATGGTTGGATTGATTGTATCGAACGTTTTAGAATAGTCAATAAATATAGATAATACTGATTGGCTGTTATTTAGGGCTGAATATATATCATTAGTAAATAGCTTAAGGGCGTCTACTGTACCAAGACCGGCACAGTCAAGGAAATGGGTGCAAGAATTGCTCACAAGGTGATACAAGCATGAAACTTCCCGAAAATGTTCACAAGGACCTACTTTACAATTTCAGAGCAGGAGCCACCGAGATTTCTGTATTGCATAGCAACGGTTGCTAGGCAAAGCATTTTCCTTAGCAACCGGCAGCAACGATGCAGTTTCTGAACTACTATGAAGTGTTATGACTTTGTACTTTTATTTATTTTCCTATATTCACTCCTAAAATGGTTCAAAAGATGTATAAAAGCATATATATCTATATAATAGAGTGAATGTCAGCACACAACCAGGGCACACTGGTGACATCACTGCTGTGTAACTCAGCATGGGGTTCAGTGCCAGCTGATCTAGATATACTAGTACTTTAATAAGTACTAGTATATCTAGATCAGTGTCCCAAATGCTATCTAACAGCCCCAAATCCACTAGCTACTAAACTGTAGTTTGTAGTTGGTAGATGTAGTTAGATAGCCGCGCCTGAATTGACAGGATGTGCCAGCGCGGGAGAGCCGAGCCAAGGGTAACGGGGCTTAAGAATTACTCGGAAGGTGTACAGATCGCACGGGACTTAAATGGCACTGGATGAACGATCGGGCTAGGTGTAGGGAAACTGAACCTAGTTGTATCCCATAAAGGAATGTGTGCAACAGATGTATTTGATAAAGGTGGTAAAAGGATAAACCCTCGGCCTTAATCATATTTTGTTTCCAGTTTCAGCAAGTTTGATATATTTGATCTGCGCACAGTGATAGTCAAGACGTACTGAATATTCACAGAAATGGCCAGTGCTTCATCTTCATCTGTTCAAGCAACTGATTGGACTATCTGTGTTTTTTGTCAACTGGACACCAAAGAGTCTCTCATATCACCAACTGACAGAGGCTATGAAACCATAGTAGATATGTTGCAAACAATTCCGAAGAATCCACAGACACTTTCAGCACATGGTGTGAACGGCGAAAAGCTGAAAGTCCTCAGTTCATGTACTGGCATACGAGTCTAGAGCTGGAACTTCTCTTGTTCACATTTGTGCGATCACTACGTACTGGTGACTTTGATTTGTATGTGGATACATTGAAGAAATTGACACCTTGGTTCTTCAGTCTCAACCACACCCACTACGCACGTTGGATGTCCGTACATGTGCGTGACATGAGCAGTCTATCTCACACTCATCCAGATGTTGCCAAAGAATTTCAGCAAGGCAAGTTTGTTGTGGCAAAATCCCAGAGAAAATTCTCCCTCATTGCTGTCGATCACTGCCATGAACAAAACAATGGAGTAATGAAGGATGAAGGCGGAATCATCGGGCTTACCCAGGATGCAAACTCCCTCTTGAGATGGGCAGTGGCAGGACCAGAACTTGTCAGAGTAATTTCTGAGTTTGAAGCGACCATGGTAGGGAAACAACAAAGTTCTGGGCAAAGAAACCATCATGAACAAACCCGGTCAACCCCGAAGTTGTTTGCTGGACAGGTTCAGGCAGTAGTTAGTGTAATGGAGGACATGGGGAGCCCATTTGAGGAGGAAGGGCAGGACCTTCTCAGACTCCATACAAAGGACATCATGGATGAGCAGTCAGTCGAGTGTCTAACCACTCTCGCATCAAAGGGTCAGGAGCAGTATGCAACATTTGTGGAAGAGCGGCTCAGAACAAATACTAAGCCAATCATAGCAAAACAATTACCAGGAACAAGGTGGTACTGTTCAATGTCCAAGGCAAACGATCAAACAAATCAGGGGACAAAGTCAGTCTCCTCAAAAGTTAATCTTCGCTGTTTGCAAGTCTGTATGTTGCATGTCAGACAAGGAAAGGTGACTTGAACAATTTCTTCAATCATGAAAACCTACCCATTTCCTCCATCTCTGTCTGCCTATGGGCAGCTACGTCCAGGGAAGAAGTCTGATCTCATAGAATGTCTTGAAAAGAAAGTAGGGTCATCAAATGATGTGACACCAGAGACTGAAGTGCGAATCATGGATGGTGCGGCACTTGTTCACTTTCTTAGACCTGAGGGCTGCAAGACATTTGGAGACTATGCTGCCAAGGTCTTTCTTCCATACATAAACAATGCTCAAAGTCAGGCTCTGAGAGTGGATGTTGTCTGGGACCAGTACTTCGATAACAGCCTCAAGTCACAGACAAGAGAACAACGTGTCACTGGTCCTATTCAGCGCAGACGAGTTGGGGCGTCTAGCCCAACACCAAAGAACTGGCAGCAGTTCCTTCGCTTGGCCAACAACAAGACAGACCTGTTTACATTCCTGAACAAGGAATTGCTGGAAAATGCATCAGGAGACCAGACTCTCATTGTTACTGATGGTGCCAATGTGCTATGCTTACCTACACGAGACACCAGCAACATTGCTCCCTGCAACCATGAGGAGGCAGACTCGAGGATCATGGTGCATGTCAGTGATGCTGTTATGCAGGGCTTCCACAAGATCCTTGTTCGAACTGTGGACACCGACGTGGTAGTATTGGCAGTGGCACTCGTACAGCAGCTGGCTCAGAGACAGCAGATAGAACTCTGGATTGCCTTTGGTTGTGGAAAGGACTTTAGGTACATCCCAGCTCATGAAATATGTGCTTCACTTGGCACAGAAAGATCCTTGGCACTGCCTGTGTTCCATGCTTATACAGGTTGTGATACCGTGTCCCATCTGGTCCAGGTGGGAAAGAAGACTGCATGGAAAGTGTGGGAGGCACATGATGAATTTACTGCGACATTCTATGAGCTGCACAATGCATCTGAACAAATTGGTGAAGCGACTGAGGCTTCTCTGGAGTACTTCACCATTCGACTCTATGACAGGACAGCAACTTCTCGTACCATCAATGAAGTCAGAAAGAATCTGTTCATCCACAAAGGACGTCAGATATCATGTCTACCTCCAACCAAGGCTGCTCTACAGCAACACATGAAGAGGGCAGTACTACAAGGTGGGCACCACTGGGGCTGCACCACGGTGCCAGAACGACAGTTGCCCTCTCCAAGTGAGTGGGGATGGACTTGCCCAGAAAAGTGGAGGCCTCTGTGGTCTAACTTGCCCGAAGCCAGTGCAACCTGCCCAGAACTACTGAAGTGTTCTTGCCGAGGAGGATGCACAGACTGCAAATGTGTTGATGCGCATCTAAAATGCACAGCCTACTGCAAATGCAAAAGTGACTGTGACAACAGTGTCTGAAGCTTTAGCAGTGGCATTTTTATAGCCTGACTTGCCCTAAATTGGATTTTATGCCACATAATTCTTGTATATGATCTCCAAATGCAATGCTACATGTTTTTTAGAACAAGGAGTTGAGAAAAAACCATAGCACCTCACAGTTTTCCAGAAACTGCACTGTTGCTGCTGGTTGCTAAGGAAAATGATTTGCCTAGCAACCGTTGCTATGCAACACTGACATCTCGGTGGCTCCTGCCCTGAAATTGTAAAATAGGTCTTTGTGAACTATTGTGGGAAGTTTTATGCTTGTATCACCTTGTGAGCAATTCTTGTCCTATTTAGTACCAGTCAAGGAAATGGGTGCAAGAATTGCTCACAAGGTGATATAAGCATGAAACTTCCCGGAAATGTTCACAAGGACCTACTTTACAATTTCAGAGCAGGAGTCACCGAGATTTCTGTATTGCATAGCAACGGTTGCTAGGCAAAGCATTTTCCTTAGCAACCGGCAGCAACGATGCAGTTTCTGAACTACTATGAAGTGTTATGACTTTGTACTTTTATTTATTTTCCTATATTCACTCCTAAAATGGTTCAAAAGATGTATAAAAGCATATATATCTATATAATAGAGTGAATTTCAGCACACAACCAGGTCACACTGGTGACATCACTGCTGTGTAACTCAGCATGGGGTTCAGTGCCAGCTGATCTAGATATACTAGTACTTTAATAAGTACTAGTATATCTAGATCAGTGTCCCAAATGCTATCTAACAGCCCCAAATCTACTAGCTACTAAACTGTAGTTTGTAGTTGGTAGATGTAGTTAGATAGCCGCGCCTGAATTGACAGGATGTGCCAGCGCGGGAGAGCCGAGCCAAGGGTAACGGGGCTTAAGAATTACTCGGAAGGTGTACAGATCGCACGGGACTTAAATGGCACTGGATGAACGATCGGGCTAGGTGTAGGGAAACTGAACCTAGTTGTATCCCATAAAGGAATGTGTGCAACAGATGTATTTGATAAAGGTGGTAAAAGGATAAACCCTCGGCCTTAATCATATTTTGTTTCCAGTTTCAGCAAGTTTGATATATTTGATCTGCGCACAGTGATAGTCAAGACGTACTGAATATTCACAGAAATGGCCAGTGCCTCATCTTCATCTGTTCCAGCAACTGATTGGACTATCTGTGTTTTTTGTCAACTGGACACCAAAGAGTCTCTCATATCACCAACTGACAGAGGCTATGAAACCATAGTAGACAACATCACACAGTTTAGTAACCTTGACTCAATGCCAATCAAAATCAATCTGGCACAACTTGACCATGGGAATGGTATTCAATTAACATTGAAAGAACAGAATGCAAAGTGGCACAAATCTTGTTATCAGAAGTTTTCACATACCAAATTGGAACGCGCAAAAAACGAAAGCACAAGTCTGAGGAAGATGGGACTGCTTCAAAACGAATTTTCACACGTAGCACTAGGAACAAGGTGGTACTGTTCAATGTCCAAGGCAAACGATCAAACAAATCAGGGGACAAAGTCAGTCTCCTCAAAAGTTAATCTTCGCTGTTTGCAAGTCTGTATGTTGCATGTCAGACAAGGAAAGGTGACTTGAACAATTTCTTCAATCATGAAAACCTCCCATTTCCTCCATCTCTGTCTGCCTATGGGCAGCTACGTCCAGGGCAGAAGTCTGATATCATAGAATGTCTTGAAAAGAAAGTAGGGTCATCAAATGATGTGACACCAGAGACTGAAGTGCGAATCATGGATGGTGCGGCACTTGTTCACTTTCTTAGACCTGAGGGCTGCAAGACATTTGGAGACTATGCTGCCAAGGTCTTTCTTCCATACATAAACAATGCTCAAAGTCAGGCTCTGAGAGTGGATGTTGTCTGGGACCAGTACTTCGATAACAGCCTCAAGTCATAGACAAGAGAACAACGTGTCACTGGTCCTATTCAGTGCAGACGAGTTGGGGCGTCTAGCCCAACACCAAAGAACTGGCAGCAGTTCCTTCGCTTGGCCAACAACAAGACAGACCTGTTTACATTCCTGAACAAGGAACTGCTGGAAAATGCATCAGGAGACCAGACTCTCATTGTTACTGATGGTGCCAATGTGCTATGCTTACCTACACGAGACACCAGCAACATTGCTCCCTGCAACCATGAGGAGGCAGACTCGAGGATCATGGTGCATGTCAGTGATGCTGTTATGCAGGGCTTCCACAAGATCCTTGTTCGAACTGTGGACACTGACGTGGTAGTATTGGCAGTGGCAGTCGTACAGCAGCTGGCTCAGAGACAGCAGATAGAACTCTGGATTGCCTTTGGTTGTGGAAAGGACTTTAGGTACATCCCAGCTCATGAAATATGTGCTTCACTTGGCACAGAAAGATCCTTGGCACTGCCTGTGTTCCATGCTTATACAGGTTGTGATACCGTGTCCCATCTGGTCCAGGTGGGAAAGAAGACTGCATGGAAAGTGTGGGAGGCACATGATGAATTTACTGCGACATTCTATGAGCTGCACAATGCACCTGAACAAATTGGTGAAGCGACTGAGGCTTCTCTGGAGTACTTCACCATTCGACTCTATGACAGGACAGCAACTTCTCGTTCCATCAATGAAGTCAGAAAGAATCTGTTCATCCACAAAGGACGTCAGATATCATGTCTACCTCTAACCAAGGCTGCTCTACAGCAACACATGAAGAGGGCAGTACTACAAGGTGGGCACCACTGGGCTGCACCACGGTGCCAGAACGACAGTTGCCCTCTCCAAGTGAGTGGGGATGGACTTGCCCAGAAAAGTGGAGGCCTCTGTGGTCTAACTTGCCCGAAGCCAGTGCAACCTGCCCAGAACTACTGAAGTGTTCTTGCCGAGGAGGATGCACAGACTGCAAATGTGTTGATGCGCATCTAAAATGCACAGCCTACTGCAAATGCAAAAGTGACTGTGACAACAGTGTCTGAAGCTTTAGCAGTGGCATTTTTATAGCCTGACTTGCCCTAAATTGGATTTTATGCCACATAATTCTTGTATATGATCTCCAAATGCAATGCTACATGTTTTTTAGAACAAGGAGTTGAGAAAAAACCATAGCACCTCACAGTTTTCCAGAAACTGCATTGTTGCTGCCGGTTGCTAAGGAAAATGATTTGCCTAGCAACCGTTGCTATGCAACACTGAAATCTCGGTGGCTCCTGCCCTGAAATTGTAAAATAGGTCTTTGTGAACTATTGTTGACAGTTTTATGCTTGTATCACCTTGTGAGCAATTCTTGTCCTATTTAGTACCGATTGCCCTCAATTAGTTTTCTGCCCACAGCTAACTCAAAGACAACTGCAGAGGTACTCCTAAAAGGTAATTTTAATGTATCTGTGACACAAATACACCATTTGATAGCTTTAGTGTCAATCTGGAAAAAACCTGGGCTGCTTTAGGTCTATAGGACATTGTGAATAGAGACTTCTTAGGGAACGTTATCTTGCAACAGGCCTGTCCGAGATACTAATGTTAGGGAACATTGTGATGACTAGTACATATTTCAGTTATCTGAAGATGTAGCAGCTTGAGATTGTACGTAGTTTCTACAAAGGTCATTTTGCAATGGTTAACCTAAAAATATGTTTGGAATAATCATTAGAAAGTGGGGTTCTTGGTGGGGTGAAGTTAGGTTAGGTTCAAACAAGTCACAGGAAGATAATTTTTGTTTGGCTGTGTCAGTGTTCACCAACATAATTATACTGAGGTTAACTAAATTGAATAGGTTACTAATAAATGATATCACACAAATATTCTCACAAAAGTATTGGCCAAAAATCAAAACTAGCCAAGTATTTTAGTTCAGTATGAGAAAATACCCTTGTATACCCAAAATAGCTCTATTTAACAGAGAAATACAGTTGTGTAAAACATGATTTCCCAAGTAAATCTATCCAGTCTGACATTTGGTCATTGTTCCCTAACAACCTACCAAAGGCGTCCAATTTGAGCTTCCGACCAGGCCAGTTCCCTACGAATATTAAAATATTCCATTAGATGTCCATTTCCCGACATAGTGCTTTTACGACTATGCAGTTGAAAAGAACTCTGAAAGTAGCTTATACCATGTTATTTTCGTGAAGCTAAGAGTATAAACAGTACCGGAATAAAGCCAACAAAAATCACCCATGACAAATGTGCTGTCCCGGCTCCGGAGTAGATAGGTCTATTATAACTAGATACAAGCTACGGACAGAACCCCGCTCATTCTTGCCTATGGCGGTCTGAAAAAAAGTGAGCGGGCATGATTGTATGGAAGCTTTTGATATATTATGGAATTTTATTACAGAAATGAATTTTGCAGTTCATTTTACCCCTTGTATCAGATTTGTAGGTTCGAACACCATCAGAAAATGGAGTTGTTGTTGTTGTTGTTTTTCCCCAAGCTGCCTGGCCGAACAGCCCCAAGGCCCTGAGCAAGGCCAAGGCCACAACCGAGCACCCCCACAGAACCCTCCCCGCCGACCACAATAAAGCCTGGGTGACCGAAGCCACTCCATGGCGGGGAGCTGAGGAGGGTGCGGAAACGCCCGGGAAACCAAAGCCCCACCCAGGGCCCTGTGCCCCTCAGCAATTATGAAGAGAAAGTTGAGGGGCAAAGGAAAGATGTGACGCTTTGGCTTCCAATCTTGGTAGATTAGGAGGTCAATCCACGCAAGAGACGCCGTCACTTGAGATCTAGAAAATATATAAGTAAAAGGAACAGTCAGAGTAAGCTATGGGTATGGCAGAGATCGCTCAGTTCTCACTCTGATAGACCAGCCCATCACCACATGACTAGAACCCAATCCTCTCAGCATCAGCTAGGAAAGGCCCTAGAAAGCCGCCTTTGGCGGGGGGATAGCTCCCCTATTTCAACCCTTTTCGGGGTTGGGCACCCGCCCAAGTTATATGGGATTGCTCATTTTCTTCCCTATGCAGTGGTGACTTTCAGTGGCCGATCAGTTTGTGTTGAATCACTATTTGTACCATAAAAACACATTTATAATGAAACTGCCTCAAGGAAACTTGGGGGAAATGTAGTATATGGATCGACACAAACATATCCTATAATCAAGTTAAAAAGACCAATTTGAAGATGTTTTATGACCTCCCCAATATTTGGTGACTAGAGGCAAAATCTGGGGGGGCAGACGGTCTTGTTGACCTAGTATACCCTTCATATATCCCGAGCTCCCCGGGTCCCTGTTTACGCTAGAGATGATTGCTAGCGCAGCTGATAGAGCCAGGGTGTCCACATATTCACCCCTGTTTTTGGTGTCCTACGACATCGGGAAGTGGGTTAAAAAATGGACGCAAGTTGGGCTCAGTAAGCAATCTGGCACGACCATGTCCCCTAAGAATTTTCAAACCCCCATATGAACCCCTAGGAGGTGTCTAAACAGGGAATGGAGTGTTCGGACCACCTGAGTAGGCAAAGATCTATACCCATGCAAAAGCTGAACAAGCCAGCTCAATTATTTGCCTAAGACAAATTGGCATGTCTTGTAGAAGGGTGACCACTCTCAATACTCCAACTATCGTCCAATTGCTCTCATCTCTTGTATCTCTAAAGTGTTTTAAACTATTCTTGCATCCAAATTTCTTAAGAATTTCTCTTCTCATAATCTGTTCTCAGATCGCCAGTATAGCTTCCTTAAGGGTCGCTCTACTGGTGATCTTCTTTCATATCTTACTAACTCTTGGTCATCCTCCTTTCGGAACTTCAGTGAGACCTTTTCTACTGCACTAGACATATTGAAGGCCTTCGATAGAGTCTGGCACAAATCTTTAATTTCTAAACTACCCTCCTTCGGTTTCTATCCCTTCATCTGTGCCTTTGTCTCTAATTTCCTTTCCGGCCGTTCCATAGCTGCGGTTGTGGACGGCCATTGCTCACTTCCTCATCCTATCAACTCCGGTGTTCCTCAGGGCTCTGTCCTATCTCCCATTCTCTTTATAATTTTCATAAATTATCTTCTCAACTCTACCTCCCGTCCCATGCATTCATACGCAGACGACTCTACCTTACACTACTCAATTAGTTTTCCTGAACGACCCAGCCAGCAATCCCTCAAAAATAAAAGTAATGAAGCCATGCAACACTTATCTTCTGATCAAACTACTATTTCCAATTGGGCCAGAGAAAACCTTGTTACCATTAATGCTTCCAAAACCCAATTTCTTCATCTTACTACTCGTTCGGAACTTCCAGAGGACTATCCCTTACACTTCAACAATACAAAAATCAATCCTTCATCTTCTCTCCATAATTTCGGTGTCTCTTTTTCTTCTGCTTTCACTTGGAAGGACCATATTACCAGTCTTGCTAAGGCAACCTCCCAGAAGCTGGGTGTGCTCCACTGCCTCAAGGGGTACTTTACCCATGCACAACTTCTGGCTCTGTACAGGGGCACAGTACGTCCTTGTATTGAGTATAGTTCACATGTGTGGGGAGGTTCCTCTCACACCGCTCTCCTAGACAAAGTTGAAAGCAAGGCCTTCCGTATCAATTACTCCCGTCCACTCACCAACTCTCTGCAATCTCTCTCGCTATTCTATCGCTACTATAATAATCAGTGTTCCTCAGAGCTTTCCCAGTGTATACCACCTCCTTTATGTAGGGCACGTGATTTTGTATATTATATATTATATACAACCGAGACTGAGAACAACAAAACCATTTCCTTCTTAGACATTGCTATCACTAGAAATAACTTTAGTTTTGATACATCTGTATACAGAAAGGATACATTCACTGGGTTAGGACTCAATTTCTTATCATTTATCCCCATAATATACAAAATAAACAAGAAATTTACTGTATCCCCTCAAACGTTAACTGTTCCTAAGGATATCAGATATATTAGTCTCCCGTTGTATGGTCATTCAAGTTACACCATTAAAAATAAACTCACAAAAATCCCAAATCAGGCGTACCCGCAAATTTCGTTTAGATTTGTTTTCAACAATTCATTTACTATTGGTTAATTTTTTCGTTGTAAGGATAGGATCCCCAAGCTTCTGTGTTCGAACATCGTTTATTCTTTTGAATGTTCTAGCTGTGAAGCTGATACATTGGGAGTTCCATAAGGAATCTCAAGATAAGAGTGTTCGAACATAGAGGCTTGTCTTATAGAACTTCTTTGCCCCTTTCAAAGCCAACTATGTCAGAAATACGAAATCACTGTAATGAAAAGAAACATGCATGTGGCTTGAATGACTAGTATTTTGGATAAATGCACCGATAGGAATAGCCTTCGTATTTTAGAATCTATTTACATTCATAAACTGAAGCCATCTTTAAATAACTATGAAACTTCAACTAAATTATATACGTTAAAATAGCCATTCTTGGCTTTTAATTGCTCGATGTTTCATATAATCAGTGATTCATTATCTGTTTGTAGTTATTAGTATATGTTCGTATATTTTCTGGAAAGGTTACTTCATTTAATAGATGGATAGTTTGTATCTTTTTCAACCTAAATATATTTATTTACGATGTACTGAAGATAGCTTTTTATAAGAACATAAGAACATAAGAAAATGAGAGTCTGCAGAAAGCCGATTGGCCTAAGCAAGGCAGATCCCTGTCCCACACAACCCCAATTCAATTGCAATGCCCATTTATAGGATCATCTTACCAAAACGGTTAGATTAACGCAGGATTATGGGGGTCTGCAGAGCGCTGATTGGCCCAACCCGACTGATCCCCTTTCACACCCAACCCTTCTCGTCCATATGCTTATCCAATTTTATCTTAAATTTTATCATTAAGTTTAAGTTTTAATGTGTTGGCATTTGCTCAAATAATATTTGTGAATTGTGGTTCATTTTTCAAATCACTAAGTAATTTGTTTATAAATGTTTCGTTAATAGGTCTGATGATGGGAAATATTCCCGAAACTAGTCACCAATAAAGATGATGAAGTGGAATATATTAGTCTTTATCCTGAGCTGGCTCTACACTGTACGTTACCCCGTGGGTACCTATATTGTGAACTATATATATATATATAGTTCTGACATACGGAGCCCTGTATGTTAATTTAAGAGTTAGAATTAGAGTTGAAGGAGTCAAACTACCCAAACGGCGAAGCAGACTAGCGAGCGAACTAGTGAGTGGGAAACCAGCTCGCCCGCATACCAGCAAACAAGCCTTCACACCTGCGTGTGTCATAGGGGACCCTGCAAACTACTTCGGTGACCACGCTATGACGTATGATCGACGCCAGGAGCTGTGATTGGACCAGGCACCTGTTATGCAACTCGAGGAGCTATGATAGGAGCGCGCACCATCACTCGCCTCCTGATTCGTTCCTACACCATCATTGTTTAGTATATAAGACCCGAGTTGTGGGCATTCAAATCAGTCTCATTTGGAGTTGGGGAAGGTGAACTTGCAGCTGGAGGAAGACGGGGTGAAGTATTATAATGGGATTGTGACTGTCAGTCAGATTATATATGTGTGTGTGTTAAGTGTGTTCCGTGTAACCACTTACGTTATGTTGGTTAGTGAGATATGACATTGTGATTGGGACGTTAACGCTACTATTGTGTACTTAACTATTTGATTGGGAATTAACGTTAACGCTACCATTTATGTACTTAACTATTTGATTGGGAATTAACGTTAACGCTACTATTTATGTACTTGACTATTTGATTGAGAATTAACGTTAACGCTACTATTTATGTACTTAACTATTTTAGTTGACTAACTTGTGGACTAAAGCAACTCTTTAAGTAATTGGGTTATGATGAAAGTAATACTATTGTTTTATATTAATACTTACGAGTTCTTTCATTTTCTTTTAATTAAGCTTACATTGCTTAACCCGGGAGCTGCGGGGAGACTCTTAAGAGTTCCCCCGGCGCACTGCGGGGAGACTCTTAAGAGTCAGAGAAAAAAAAAATCAACTTTTGACATCGAAAAAAAAAGATTTTTTTATTTTATTTTTTTTTTTTGGCCCCTGGGCCATGCAAAATCTCAGTCCTCTACCTCCCCTCCTTCCCCACTTTCCTCCTCTCCTTCAGTTTATCACCTATTTTCCCTGTTATTCCCTTATTCTGAGTATTTTCGTGCTAACATTAGAAATCCGATTGGAGGTGTGGTCTCACTGATAGCAAGCGAGTGCAAGAGAGAGAGAGAGAGTATCGATCGACTGTGTCTCAGTGGCCTTGGGGGAAATTGGCGGGAAAGCAGATTGCCTCACCCATACATTATACAACTCGCGGGCTATATCTCCGATTTTGACCATCCAAACGCTGTTTTCACTCGTTTTATTGTTGTTTCAGGTTAATACCTTTATAATCAACCCATAATAGGCGCATATGGATAAGTATTAATGCTATTAATGGCACAATGAATATTTTAGTGACGGAAACACCTCAAATACGTCAGCACAGGGGGACGTTTCCAATTACCCCCATGCGCACTTCAGAGGTTAACGGTGCTTAGTACGGTGATGCCATGGTCTCATATTAGTAATATCGCCTTAGACTAACATGGCTGTGTTAATATTACTTCTAGTGATTTCCTAAGCTGAAGAAAATTATTTTAGCTTCAAAATATTATTTTTGCTTTTCATATTATTTGAGTGAGACCTGAATCGAATCTATGAAGCGATCCTGTAACTTAATTTACTCATAATCAAACCTCAATGTTACGTGGTTAAGAAATACATTTAACTAATTATTAAATATATATCTAACTTTTTATGTGACTTTGATATAAATCCTGATGATAATAATAATATAATACTGTTAACTTAAGACAAGAACCAAGAATAATTACATTAAATATAAATAAAAGGACATATAAGAAAACCATCTATTCATTTCAAAAAGGGTAAGAGACAGAAATATTCTTACTTTAATATTTATCTTTCAAGACTTTTTATAGAATTAATAGTCCTTCTTTAGATATAACTTCTTCGGTTTCCTAACCATAGCCTAC